>ML783420.1:307165-331325 GCA_009831015.1 Picea engelmannii | reverse complement strand
TAATAGCTGCGAAGCTATATGGCTTTGAAAGTTGTTGACAGGCCTATTTGATTTGGAGATGAGAGCAACCGCGATTCTATGTGACAATCAAAGCTGCATAAAATTGATAGAGAATCTTGTGTTCCATGACAGGTCAAAGCACATAGAGATCCGCTATCATTTCATCTATGACATGGTACAAAGAGGAGCCTTGAAGCTCCAGTACATTAGCACAGATGAATAGGTTGCTAACGTGTTGACTAAGCCTCTATCTCGTGTAAAGTTTGAACAATTTCAAGATAAGATTGGTATAGTCCGAAAGGACCCTCCTTGAAAGGGGGAGTATATATATTTTCCTTGTTTTTGACCTCGCTATTAGACGTAAAGCAAGATGAGTCATGATTTTGACCTCGCTGTTAGACATAAATCATGACGTTGTGTGATTCTTGTTTCTGACCTCGCTGTTAGACGTAAAGCATGACGTCGTTGATTCCTTGCTTCTGACCTAGTTGTTAGACGCAAAGCAAGATGATTCCTCACTTCTGATCTCATTGTTAGATGTAAAGTGAGATGTTGATGTGCTCCTTGCTTCTGACCTCATTTTTAGACGTAAAGAAAGATGAGTCATGCTTCTGACCTCACTGTTAGATGTAAAGCATGACACCATTGATTCCTTGCTTCTGACCTAGTTGTTAGATGTAAAGCAAGATGATTCCTGACTTCTGACCTCGTTGTTAGACGTAAAGTGAGATTTTGATGTGCTCCTTGCTTCTGACCTCATTTTTAGACGTAAAGAAATATGAGTCATGCTTCTGACCTAGTTGTTAGACGTAAAGCATGATGTTGTGATTCCTCGCTTCTGACCTAGTTGTTAGACGTAAAGCGAGATGATGATATTCCTTGCTTCTAACCTAGTTGTTAGACATAAAGCATGATGTGACTGACACTGAGCTACCAACTTAACAGTTGTGACATTGAGCCAGTGTAGTACTATTAGCCTAGTGCTGTGATGAGGTATCATTCTTACTGATACATATTTGATGCAGATGATGATAGCATTCTTTAGAGAATGATGATGTTGTTGATGAAGAAAAATTCTGATGACTCGTAAATGTGTTAGCCAATGTTTCAAGATGATATTGACGATACTGTCCTCCTAATGCCACTGATAATGCAGACCTCTCTCGCCTAATGCTGATGAGGAATACCCTTCTTGTTAAGGGGGGTTGTTAAAATAATGTAACTGCAAAGAGAATTCTTATTATTATTGTTACTTTATTATTAGTATTAATCCCCATTGTGGATTAATCATGTCGATAATTGTATAAGGACCAAATCCCCTTTTGCGGATTGGTCATCATACAATTATAAAGGGAAAAATAAGAAGTCGGCCCCAACAGTTATTATTAAAGACACATAATTAATTAAAGGTGGGTTTACCCACCTAGAGTGAGAGATCGGACTTGCTAGTGAAACCCTCTCATACGTGCCAGGCTTGTATAAATAAGAGGCTAGCGCCTCACTTCTAAAACAAAAAACCACAACTCACTTGCTCATTTCTCTTATGAGGCAAGCTACAATTACCAGACAAAGGAGAAGAAGAGTGGCGCATCTCTTGGGGAGGACTATCTATATTGGTTTGAGTTGTCTCTTGAACATTGTATAAGCTATTTATGATAAGGAAGTTTTTGTTGGGTTTTCTTCCCCTAGAGGGTTTCCTAGGATAAATGTTGTGTCTCTTGTGAATGTGTATTTCTCATTGATCTTTTTTTTATGATGCTCTTATCTATTGAAATGCAAAGAACTATAATAATGGCATAAACATTAACAAAAATGACCAAATTTCACTTTTGACTTAATCTCCTAAGTCAAAGTGAAATTATACATAAAGTACATGGTACATAGTACAAAGTATTTCCCACTTGTGTTTAGAGGCTCACAAACACAAGGGGACCACTTTCGAAGGTAACCAAATCTCAACACTCTCTCTTACTGAGGAAAGTGCCCTTCACCCCCAATCTCATCCCTTCAGTGGACATGGTGGCCTACTGGAAAATACTCGGTGAGTATGGTTGTACCATGATCAATGAAAGTAGTCTATGACATAGACCTACTCAATCTAGGTGATCTATAGATGGAAGTTCATATCCACCTATCCAATATCACCTAGATCTTGGTATCAAACCAAATGTCTCAACATTGGTCTCCCACCAAAGATTTCTACCTCCTAGCATATCCCCAACGGTCATTACTCTTGGCATATCACCAAGAGTCACTCTCTTGGCATCTCACCAAGAGTATTCCCCTCTTGGTATCTCATCAAGAGTGCCTGGATCTCAACATCTCACCAAGATCCTCAAATTTGTCTCTCACCAAGTGAATTCCACGTGAAGTGGATTTAGAACCTGATATGATCGTCTCCATAACCAAGTGAGGGTTAAGCCTCTTTGGTGCCTTGTTACTCTTCCTCATCAATATTTGATTCTTTAAATCCCTTGAATTAACCCTCTGTATTGGAAACTTTGAAACTGAAGTTGTCCCAAGTGGACCAGTCACCCCTGATGATGATTTCCATGAAAAATGAGTCTAATCTCCCTCTAAATCACTACTATGAGTCAATATGTACTCCTCAACTCTATCTCTCCACCTGACGATGAATGGTATAAAATATGACAAGGAACTAACGAGCGCACACTCCCTCTCATACTAAGCAACAAATTCAATATCCTCTGTTGTGGCTGCAATGTCATCGTACTACTTATTCTTCTTATTGGGACATTGTCCTGCATAGTCACCCATCACAAGAAAAGCATATCACTGTTCTCGTGTCTCACTCCTTCCCAACACCACTCCACTCTGGTTTGCCCCCTCCCTTGGCACCTTTCCTAGCACCTTGACCCATCTTCTTATTTCCCTTAGTCCACAGAGAAAGGTCCTCATCACCTTGGGTAATCCATTGTTGTCTTGAGGACTCTGAGGTGAGTCTCATCTCCTCCTGAAAAAAATCATCCCAAAGTATCTCCCAAGTAGGAATAACCTCGTGGGAAACAATGCCTTGAACAAATGGGCCCCATGGTTTGGTAAAGTATTTTAGGGTTGTCCTCATCATAAATAATGGGTCCACTATCTCCTCGATGATTGCAAGATCATATCCAATCTTAGGGAATCTGCCAAGGAATGATGCAACTGACCCGAAATCAAGCATATTAATGCTCCCAAGCATGTCCTGCAAAACCATCTTCCATTGTTTTGATAACTTTGGTAAATATTTCATAAAGAATCCCATTTCTCAAATGCACAGTCTTTACCATTCAAATGTGGAATGAAGTGGTCTCTCACACCATCACAAATAGTCCTTTTCTCCTTATTGTTTTTCTTCTTGAACTCTTCCACCATGATGGGAGAAGTAACACAAGGAACAAGAACGAGAGCCTCAACTATATCCCATAGTTCGAGGTCCTCTAAGATGAAAATGATCCTGGTCTTCCAAGGGGACTAGTTTCTAGCTCCATCTAGCCTATCCTCTACCCGCATCTCAAACACTGACATGGTTGGACAATAAATCTCACATTGATTCTAAAACAACACAAGAGTATCTCCTCACTCCTGTCAACACAGGTGTGAAAAAAGGTAGTAACACCACAACCTCACTCCTAGAAAATAGGTGTGAAAAGAGGTTGTCAAATAAAACCTCATTCCTATCCACACAGGTGTGAAAAGATGATGAAAACACAAGTCCAAAATAGTACTAAATGTTGTCCAACAAATCTTCCCACAAACACTACCAACAAGTTGTCCAAGAATTTGCTAACAAGCTCTCCCAAAACTGCCCTGAACTGTCCAACAAAACAGTCCATTTGATGTTAAGAAAATCCGCAAGTCTAAGCCACCATTGGCTCTGATACCATGCAGAATTTATGAGGTCCTATGAGACTTCCATATAGGTCTCTCTTTGACCTCAAGATGTCTCTAAGTTTTATCTTCAATACTTTCATTTGATGTTGTTTTAGGACAACAAACAGTGAAGTACTTTCTGCTCATAGTTTTGATGAGTAATTGTCCTTTTGAAGTGCCCTTGAAAGTGTTTTATTATCCCAATGTTAGCACATGAAATATACTAAAAAAAAATAACACTACCTCTATATATTTACGACTCTAAATGTTGATTTACAATTCTAACCATGCATGAAATGAACACAAGTATTTGAGGTCAACTTGACCTTGGATAAAACCCCCTCGGGGAAAACCATTTTGGAATACAAGTATATATATATTGAGAATAGAAGGTGGAATAAAAAAAGTACATGAAACAAATGAACCTGATACAATAGAATCTTGTGTCAAGAAGCAACATAATTCCAAGAGTGAAAGATGCACCCAAGCATGGTGCACCCTCCTCAAATGTTGATTTATCCACTGAAATGAAGCACCCTTGCTCCTTGAATCTCTGATGGAGAAACCCTTGCACAAAACTATGAATATATGAGCTACCTCTCCACTGAAACTATCGTGAAAGAAATCGGACCACTATAATACCTGTATGTTATAAGTGCACCCTCCTCCTCGAGTCCACCCTCTTCCAAGAAAGAACAAAAAACACAATTAAGCGGGTCTGTAAGACTTTATGATCCCTCAATGAAAGGAAGAACCCAATATATCGTCTCCAAATTCTTCCATTCTCATCTCATTTCCCTTCTCCAAGATCCTTTGGTGAACATACAAGTGAGGATGAGCCTCTCCTTTCCCTATGCGCCCCTCTTAAGGAAACATATGTAAACCTAAAATATGGGTGGATGAGATCATCTCATCCCATCTCTAATAAAGGGTTGAGATCTCTCCAAAAGAATCTCAAATCAAAAATCCAATTTACTCAAGTTTCCATAGTGTCACTTTATGTCCCTCAATTCACCCACAAAGTGAATTAATAATCATTTTAGGCTAAAATGACCAAATTTCACTTTTGACTTAAATATCCTAAGTCAAAGTGAAATTAGACATAAATTACATGGTACATAGTACAAAGTATTTCCCACTTGTGTTTAGACTCTCACAAACACAAGGGGACCACTTTCCAAGGTACCCAAATCTCAATAGATTGTTCACAATGTACAACAAGTTGATACAATGGTGGACATGGGAAGAAATGTACCTAGGATCTATTCAACCCTAGACAACAAGAAAGCTAAGTTTTAGTCACATATGATTGAAGTGGTAGATAAGATCAAGAACCAAATCATTGTTATTTTAATTGATTTAGGAGATAGTCATAGTTATATAGATCCTAAGATGGTGGAAAGATTGCAATTTCCAAGAAGCAAGCTTGGAAAATATTGATTGGTGCATTTGGCTATCAAATCTAAAAGAAAAATTAATGAGATGGTTAAGGAATGCCCAATAGACATGAATGGACTGAGAACCAGACAAGATTTGAACATCATACATTTAGGTTCCTATGACTGCCTGATTGGTATGGATTGGTTGGACCAACACCATGCTATCATAGACTATTATAATAAGGAATTTACTTGCTTGAATGAGGAAGGGATCCTAAGGAAAATATAGGTAATTCCTAGGGCAGTAACCATCAGAGAAATTTCAACATTGGAGTTGAAGAAAAGTTATAGAAAAGGGTGTCAAATATTTGCAACACAAATGGAAGAGGCACCTAAAGATAAAGTTCCAAATATTGAAGATTATACAGTCCTACAATACTTTGAAGATGTATTTAAATAAATACCAGGATTACCTCCTAAAAGATACATTGATTTCTCCATCAATATAATGCTTGGAGAAGCTCGAGTATCCAAGACCCCTTACAGGATGAGTAGACCAGAATTGGAGGAATTGCAAATGAAACTTGAAGAGATTCTGAATAAGGGGTATATACTCCCAAGTGTGTCACCTTGGGGTGCCCCAGTATTATTTGTGAACACAAATCATGGAACATTGATACTTTTCATTGACTTTAGGAAGTTGAACAAGGTAACTGTGAAGAATAAGTATCCTTTTCCAAGGATCAATGACCTCTTTGATCAGTTGAGACATGAAAAAATATTCTCTTAGATTGATCTCAGGTCAAGTTATCATCAAGTAAGAATTAAAGAAGAATACATCAACAATCTTTCTTTTAGAACAAGGTACGGTCATTATGAGTTCATAGTGGTTCCATTTGGGTTATCAAATGCACCAACTTTCTTCATGCGTTTAATGAATGGAATTTTCATAGAATACTTAGATATGTTTTTCATTGGATTCTTCTCCTCTTTACACAACTTGGATAAGACCCATTTATAGCCTTCAAATGGAACTGAAATACCAATTTGGAGCAATTCTAGTATATGGAAGGTCAAGGATCATGGATCTCATGATGTGACATGGAAACCCGACACCATTTTTTAATTTTGAGAAAAAATATTGATGTACGTGGGTTGTAATGGTGCAACCCACATATACACATGTTGTATAGCTATTAGGGTGCATATATGTGGAAAAACATAATTTTTAGCTCTAGGAACTACAAAAGGGGACTTGAAGTCTGCATAAGGAAATGGAAAAGGCCTTATGAGCAAGTTTGCATGGGGTGAGGCAAATCTAGCTATAACAAAAGCATAACATATTACCTCATCCGTGAAGGGATTGATGTCGTAGGACATGAAACACTGCTCGTTGATGCAAAGATATCGACCCTGGAAAAGCCACCCGATGTTGTATGGTTACGAGTGTGGTGTTGCTGAAAAATTGAACTACTTGACAACCTCTGTTGATATTAGGTTCTTCTGGATTCTGCTATCAACAATAAAATGCAGTAAGGTCCCCTTCACCCACATATGTGAATGGAAGCAGAAATCCCCCTCCTAAGGATCCTTTAGTTCTTCTGGTTGGATTCTTGTGGTCACGACAGTAGGAGTGGATTATGTAACAATTATCTATCTCATTTTCTTATTTTATAAATCACAGTTTGATTTGGAGATTGAATATGTTTCTTTGAGAGCAAATACCAATGAATGTTTCGAGTGATATTCATCGGTGTTGTGCCAAGGGATTTTGTGGAAGTTGCTCCACTTCCCAGTGTCCTTCTTCATTTTCATATTGATCTTCTTTTCCTACAGCTTGGAATGGTTGTCTTGAGGTTGGATATTTTTTGAATTAGGGTTAACTTTACCATACTTTGGTTGTTGTGGATTTGCAGACCCAAATTCTTGTTTGTTTTGCTTCTTAAATTTATTCTCAATTTTGATAGCATATCGATAAACAAATCCTAGTGATGAGATGTCCAAAAAATCCATTTTGGTTTGGATGTACCTATGTATATCCCCTTGGTATTTTAGAACCAGATGTCAATTAAAGTCTTTGATACCCATCTTGAAGCGCAAGGTATGGAAGGTATTTGTGAACTTCGACACTATTTGGACCATCTTTTGATGCAGTGTGGTCCATCTCATGTACTAGTCATCATAGTTTCCCATAGGGTAATAGTTATCTTTGACCACATCCATAAAAGAATCCCAAGTAGGATCAACCCCAAATATTCTATACTTCTCTGTGGAATTTTTCTCCCAGTAAGTTTCCCACCAATGTTTGACATGGGGAGAGCTTTAAGGATATCAAAGGTGATCTTTTCTTTGTCGAAATTTTTTTGGACAGAGAAATAACCTTCTAGAATATTTAACCATGTTTTCCAAGCATCCACGTTGATCTAACCTTCAAATACGAGGATATCAAAATTAACTTGTACCTTCAATGGGTCAGTGTCTCCAAAGAGACTACTTGACGAAGATGCATTTTCTATTATCAACAATCATTGAAGGATTTGGTCAAAATTATCCAACATCTCATTCCTCTATTACGTGAGGGCTTCCATGAGAAACATCTTGATGGAATATTCTTATCTCCCATCTCTCTTTTATTCCTCCATGAGAGGAAACTTGGGATGGCGAGAGAAGTTTTCCTCAAGAGAAACTAGCTCGAGACCTAAGTCTCTATACGCTAACCTTGTCAGGAACATGCACTAAGAAATGACAATGCATAGTCTACTTTGATACCAATGAGACATATTATATTGAGAAAGAAATGAAGGAGGAAAAATAATAAGTAAATACACRGATATATTTCTAGAAACACAAAGACACAATAATGCACAATTTTTATTAATGAAAGAAATGTACAAAAATTGTAAAATTATAGARTGAATGAACTCGCTAGAATGGTGGCAACTTATCTCTAAGAAGATATGTCATGTATATGCTCATTTCTAASAAGATGATGTTTATAATGAGGATCCAAAGGCATTTATAACATAAAKAAAATCCAAAACCCTAACACCAAAATATGAAACTCCAAAAGGTTTTTGGGCCATGTTGGGGGTAGTTGATATGTGAACTTCCCAAGGGCATAACGTTTCCATACAATCTTCATTTGGGGMGTTCTATACCTTGTCSTAAAGGTCTATCCAAGAAGTAATTTTTTTTTGTTATAGAATCTACCTATAGCTACATGATAGGTGTTGTTGAGACAAAAAAATTTCATTTAGGGTCTCAAAATGGGCTCGAAAGTTCAGGACTCAAAAARCCGTAGAAAAATTTCCAAGGTGGAAACCCTTGTTTTGAACAAGTGGAATAGATGGGTCACCACCGATTTCTACCTAGATYACTTGTTGTCCCTTGGAGAGAATATTTTTTTTTCTTCGCAGATCCTTGAGAAGTTAAATCTTGATCGTGGAGATAGAAGGTTCCTTGGACCTTGATAGRGCCATGAATCCCATAGGTTGGATGATGCTYCCCCCTCTCATTAGACACATGGGAGGAAGAATTTTCCTTGGTAGGAACTTGGACACCATGATATTATAATGTTACAACTCATTCCAACTAGATGATGGCCTTGGAAGGCCTAAAACGTGACACTTTATGCCCTACACGTCCCATGGGATTAGGGTTTTGATGGAGTTTCTCATGGTTGATGATGATGCGACTTCGTTTTATGGAGAGAGAGACACTTGGAACATGATATAACATTTGTTTGAATGACGTATGGCCTTTGGATTCCCAACGTTCTTCATCAAAGGTCAACATCTCTCCTGGATGCCTAACATCACCCTTTAGGGCACACCGTCACCCCTAAACGGGGAATTTATTTATGCATTTTCTATTTTAAGTTGTAAAGGGAAAATAGAGGATGTTGGGATCCATAATTTTTTTTTTACATTTTGAACAGTGGACAAATGGGTTTTAGGTGACCTCATATAAATAGAGGTCAACCCATTTTCATTTTAACACAACTCACTTGAGAATTTTTCTCTATCGCTCTCTTGAATCTCTCTTTTCGATCCTAGTCCTTGTCTGTTGGTGAATAAATTAAGGTGTTATCTCTTGGATGCTTGTTCTTGGTATTTTTGGTGGAATATGCTTGATAAGAAAGTGTTTCTTCATGCTTTTCTTAGAATTGGTAAGAAATTTCTGCATTAATTGTATTTTTCTTCTTGTTTGAAGATAAATTTGTATAAACCATTGGAGGAGTATAAAATAATACACTCTTCATCAAGTATACTTTATATCATTGAATAAGTCACCTTGCAAAGGTTTCCAGGAGGAGTAAAATGGCTTAAACCCTTCTAGATTTACCTAGATAGTTTTGTTTTCTCTAGAGAGCAAAAAGGCTTACACCCATAAAGAAGTAACACAACTATCTCTTACACAAGAGACTCCATAACCCAATTAATTTGGAACTAGTCTAATTTTCATTAGGGATATACAATCATTGCATTGGTATGCATGAATTGTTGAGATAATGGAATTGTCTAAGTTGGAATTGATTTTATATGTTATAAGCATTTTTGTTCCCTAAGGGAGTCTTTTTTAGCCAAGTAATTCTCTTTCTTGTAACAAATTAATGCTATGGATACAAAAAGCATACCTTGTTTCAATCCTTTCTCACTATTCTACCGATGAAATTTAACTGTGAACCTAGATTATTGTTCTACTAATTATTGGCTATTATTTGGATGGTTTACTTATTGATTTATGTGGTTATATATTTCTATTTTTGAAATTATATTCTACATCCACTTGGTTGTCAATTTTTTTTTTTTATAACACCTAATAAACAACTTTCAATATCACCAAAGTGTTTCCCTAACCATTGGAAGTTTGACAACTCATTGCTAGCTTTATTTTTGATATCTTGTACTGGATTTTCGATGGATAAATTTGCAGCTATAGTTATCATTTGTTCACACACACACACACACGTACTAATGAAATTTGGGACAATAATTTTTCTTTCTTGATCCCTTTTGGTTTAAGGCCTCTATATCTATAATTTGTCTTTTGCTGGTAAGGGTTAACATTGTTTTGTAGGTATGCAACACTTGACAACTATTATCCATATACAAGAATTATTCTCTAGCCTGATTATTTATCCAATATTGACCTATAGGTGTGTTCACACTCATCATCTCACTTTCCATCTCAATCCCTCTAAGATCACCGTGATTCCCCCCTTGTGGTTTTTTCATTATCATTAAAGTAAGGAGAGTGTATATCTAAGAAAACAATGGGTAGGTATTATCATAGTTATCTCACCTTTGTAAATTGGGTTGAAATTTTCCCAAGCCATAATCTGTGCAGTAACAATACTCAATAATTTTTTTTTAAGTATTTATATTCAATATATTAAAATTTGAAAGATTTTACATTATTAATTATATATATCATTCTTATTACTACATTAAACAATGTGATTAGTGAGTGAAGTGAACTTTAGAGTTAAATATAGACAAGAGATTGAAAGTGTATTTTCCAAGGAAATGACGTGTATGTAAACTTTTAATTAATTAAAATGAAAAGAATATTTTTTTTAATATTAAAAGATTGAAAAAAATACATAATAATAATAATATGTTTTGGCTAACGATATGTTTTGGATAGGATTTTTAAGTAATTGTGAGTGAAGATTAAGACTTGTGGGAACTTGTAATCGTGGGGAATTAGTAAAAATAATTAGCTCTATGAATTTGAGAAAACCATAAGGAATTTGCATGTAAATTTAATAAGTTTGCAATTTTAATATAAATTCTTTTGTGCATTTGGCATTCCCCTTCCATGCATGTTTTTTAATGAAATTTTCATATTTTATTTCCTACTGTTTTTTTTACTTTGAGTAGCCCATGCTTGGTTTTATTAAAGTGGTATGAAATAAGGAGCATCCTATTGTAAAAGAATTTTTTTTAAGTTGAGGAGTAAGTTGGGTGGAGTGTTTATGGGAAAGAAATTGTAGTTCCAACTAGGTATTTGTTAGGTAGATATTTAATGAGGGAAAATGTGGTGAAGAGAAAGATAATATTGGTAGATGTTGTAATGAAGGAAACTACAACAATAGGGAAAAATATTGCACAGTAGAATTATCAAGGCAATTTTATACATAAAAGAAGCTTTGGGTAGAATTATAGGAAACAATTCCGACTCAAGAGTTCATTAATAGAAGCGAGGATTTGGAATCTATAAAATAAGATAAATTAACCTAGATAATATTATTCTTGAAACGGTTCAAGGGAATTTGACATTGAAGAGTTTGAGAAGATAACAATTCCAATAGAGTGGAATTTAGGGATAACTATCGTAGAAAGGTTTTTGAGTAAAAAGAGCTAACGAGAAATCTATAAAATAAGATAAATTAACCTAGATAATATTATTCTTGAAATGGTTCAAGGGAATTTGACATTGAAGAGTTTGAGAAGATAACAATTCCAATAGAGTGGAATTTAGGGATAACTATCGTAGAAAGGTTTTTGAGTAAAAAGAGCTAACGAGAGAGGAAGGAAAGATCCAGACATTGAGTTGGATAGAATTACAATGTAAAAGAGAAGGATGCACATTGTAATTGGGATGATGAAATTGACAAATGTCAATATTGGGAGGATAAGGTCCAATATTAAGTAAATAAATTAATAGTAAACTTGGAATTCTTTGAAGAAATCTAGAGAAAATTTATAAATAAACAAGTGGAGCTACAAGGCAGAAAGTCCCTACCTAAGAGGTTGAGACTTGTTTCCTGGTTGTGAACAAGTCTTCAAAGAATTCACTATCTAACATCAATAACATGACACAAAATTATTTGCAACAATTATATCACTAGTTTTGCACCGAGCTAACAAAGTTTTGGGTGGAGTGATCCATTGTCTGTAATGGTAATTCGAATATTTTTTTAGTAAGGGTGAGGGTACTACATCAAATCTCTGTTCTCTAAAATTTTATAGAAATCTAGTAAAAAGAAATTGCATAGATTGGGTTGATCTAATACATCTTAATTAATTTTTAAAATGAAGTTTTGGGTACATTAGGAAACCTGAAAACACGGTTAGGAATTGTGAAATCATAACCAAAATCTTCAGGTATAATTATGAATAAAACCATAAATTACACACAAGAAGAAAACAAAACAAAACCCATTCACACATGCAAAGGCTCGTATCCAAAATATGAGTAAATGTTATGCAACTCTTAGGAAAACCAACCCAAAAGCATAACAAATTAGAAAGTTGATAACAAATACAATCTCCAAGAATGTATCGCTTCATTGCAAGGTTAGTTTGCATATAATTTTTTTTTTTATATTTCGGTGGAGGATAAACAGGAAACAAAAAAATATATATTGACAGTCTAGAATTGTTGATGAAGTCTAAGTAAGAAACTAGCAAGGAATCCATGGTCAAAAATATAACGTATTTGTTGAGTTAGGTTTCTTTTTTCATTATTTTTGTTCTTCCTGGTCTGTAATAAAGAAGACTAAAGTTGTTGGTGTTTTCGAGTAGTTTTTTCTTCTTCTAGGTATATAATAACTGAATTTATTGGTGTTTCTGAGTAGGGAAATGTGGAGCGCACAACAAGTGGCATTGCAAGAAATATTTTTCATCCCAACACGTGTCAGTGGCATTGGAAGTTCTGACCACCTCAATGGGAATGCCTGACACACGTTTTCTGGAAAAATACAAGTGTTATTTGCCGGTCGACATGTTTTATCTAGGGCTACAGGAGTTGTAAGAGAAATGGTAGGGGTATGGTCTCTATGGTAGAAAAGGTCTTCCACGTTGCTTTGAGTCAAGATTCTCTATGCAGTTTTTTATTTCCGGGCATTTCTGAGGAAGTACTCCAAATATAGAGGCAGAGACAGAGTACTTCAAAGGAGCAATAATTTCATTGATGAAGGGGGTAGAGGAGGATTTGAGACAGTGCAGGTTTTCTGCTTGATCAGAGACAAATCACAGTGAAGAATCTCAAGGGGATATCTTAAAGCGAAGCAGAATTATAGGGTGAATCAATTATCTCAACCATGTTCATATGTGGGGCTTCTGCACATAGGGTGAAAACATAATGATTTTGTATGTGTACATACGCAACGAGTCATTATAAAAATATTTGTTTGATAACCAGGGCATAGACGAAAGAGTTTAGTTCGAGTGGAGCAGACGATATTGAATAGAAGTGGAGGTAGCAAAAGCCTTAGCCTATCTTCATGAATAGTTCTTGGAATAGGTTCTCCATCATGATATTATACTGAAGAACATATTGATGGAAAAGATCCTTTGTCCCAAGATCTCTGACTTTGGCTACAAAAAGTTGGTGGTGAGAGAGCACAGTTCGAGCAAGTCGAACATCAAAGTGCTTTAAAGTCCACCAAAATTGACATTCATCATGATCTGTATAGTTTGTTCCCTACCCTCGGCAAACGAAACCATTTTTCAGAAATTAAGACAATAGTTTTCCAATTTCTACCATGTGGTGCACGTATCAAAACGACTCCCCATGACGTTCTTATTAGTAGAGTGTGACAGGAAGAATCATGCAATTTCATGGTCCTTCCCCCTCATATATGCATCTAAACATTATTTTCTCAAGATTCACAGCAACATGGAGATGGTGAAGGTTTGTCTGGCATGTTATGGAGATTCTAGGAAATTGCATAGGGGTAGTGCTAGTATGGACGACCAAAAATGAACCAACCATCGTATAATAGATCTAGCTGGAATATATTTAGACGACTATGAGCGAGTAATGTGTCACCATCAAAAATATGATTAAGATGGGAGAAATGGATTAAGGCATAACAGGAAGGACAACATTTCACAACAACATTGATATGGTGAAGGTTGGCTTGGCATGCTACTATTTCATGATCACTCTCTATTGTATGTATGAGAGATCATCTCTCTCAGAGAAAATAGATGAGCAAGCAGATGGATAAGTGGGGTTTAGGTGCATAGGGGAGGAAACAAAATCCTTATAAAATATGCTTATAATAATGACAATCCACATGCAAGTGACCAAGTGGAAGGGCACTTGGCAGCTCACCAGAGATAGGGTTGGCATCTCATCGGAGGGTTACACGTTATGCATAGGAAAATATTAATCATTTAATGTTTCGAATTAATTTTATGTTGAAACTTAGCATTAATTCACATTTCTATGTATATGTCATGTTCACCAAGTTTCAAACATTTGTTTCCCTAAGTTTGTTGCCACTTTCCTCAATATGAGGCTAAATAAGGCCTCCAACTTAAAACTTAGGGTTAAATATAAAATATGAGTTGAAAAAATGCATGAAACAATTGAAGATTTTGTTAAATTTCTTTGTTTTCGTGACATACTAATAGGGGAATGAAAAATTGATTACTAATAGTCCTTGTAGCTTGAAGGGTAGGGACTAATAAGAAAGGATCATGGCTACACAGAAAAACATATTAAGAGGTAATAACTTTAAGAATATTAAAGAAAGAGAAATAGTCCTTGAAGAAGATGAAGTTATAGAGAAAAACATATTAAGAGGTAATAACTTTAAGAATATTAAAGAAAGAGAAATAGTCCTTGAAGAAGATGAAGTTATAGAAGCATCATAGACAATGTTAGTTATGATGTATAGATTGTAGTTTTAGAAACCCTACCATGATATAAAATAAGAATTATAAGTTGAAATTGAAAATAAGTAACCAAATATATCCCTTCCAACAGCAACAGTGAAGGGGGTAATCAAAAGATGTTGATGGTCAGGGTGAGATCATAAATTGTATAAATGAAGGTGATTCAATGTGATATGTTCCTTTGGGAGCATAATACCTAACTGAGAAGTTTAATGGGGTGTAAGATAAATAAAAAGAGGTTTGGAGATCAAGAAGAGTTGAAGAAATAATTAAGGTCAAGGAATAAGATCTTAGTACAATTACCATGGTGTTCATAAGGAAATAGGGCCTAGAAGAGTTTATATTATTGATATTGAAGACCAAATTTATTTGATGGAGAGTGAGGTAGAATACCCTTTTGAGTTTAAATTCAACTTGATTTAAAAATAAATGGAAATGTAGCTTTTATTGGAGGAATCTACAAAATAAAAGAGAAGGAAAAGGAAAGGAAAAATCAAAAAGTTGGGAGCATATGGTTACCAAGTTAAAGAGGTAAACAGTGCACCCAAGAATGAGGTTGCAATGGATGAGAGGGATTTAATTCTTTATATTACTAAATGAATAAGGAAGGCTAATGAGAAGGACGAGTTTATGTATGAGTAATAGAAATCTATTTTGTAGAACAAGCAGAGGGAAAATGGTTATGGACAACTTGAAGAGGAAGAATTCATGTTGAAGTATGAGGATGATGAGATTAATGAACTAATATCTAAAAATAGGGATGCATTGGAGGACTTTAGTGATGAATATATTGATTCGAATGAAGTAATTCCTAAAGAGGGAGATGAATTGTAAGGAATATATAAAGTGGCATGAAGCTAAAAGAAGACATTGAGGCTTCTTATTCCATTTTATGATATTATGGATCTCATTCTAATAATGGAGAAGATGGAAATGATTAATGGCATGAGAAGTCATGAATTTACAAGAGAATCTAAGAATGAGGAGGTAATGGTGGAAGTGATAAAAATGGTCAGAATCATAGTTGGAGTACTTGGAAGATCCCATGTGAAACCTTGTTGTTTCTTGAAACTCGTGGAGTTGATGATGAACATTGAAGATATGAGATAGAAAGATATAAAGGATCATGGTAAAATATTGAGAATGTTGGTTAGAGTGAATATCAAGAAATGGAATTATACATGGTTCAATGTATGGAGTTGGGAGAATAAGTGGAAGGGGTGAAAACTTGCTTGTGTACCTATTGACATAGCATGCACATTAAGGACTAAATATCAATAGAGTTCAACAACTACACATAGCTTCAACACGATGGCATGGTTTTATTTTTAATTATAGAACTTGACGTAGGGGAATCAAACCTAAGCATGCATGTGTCATTGTATTCTACATTTCACCCAAAGAAAAATGGTGAAAAGTTTGAGAAAACATTTATTAATCCTCCATCATCACATTGTGGAACCCAGATCAAATGGAAGAGACCCAATGAAGGTTCACACATCAGCGAAAACCTCAATTAAATTTTGTTCACTAAACTATTTTCCACAAACGAATCTATTTGCATTATGTAGTTTTGTTTTTGGGAAATGATTCCATCAAGAAAATTTATTGAAGGATTCCTATTCATTATATCCTTGCACTATGATCTATAATTCCTCATCTCACTGGAAGTAAATTGTCAACCAAAATCATAGATGAAACCTTAGGTTTTCATCTATTTTTATTCCTAATAGTCATGATGAACCCCAAATAATTTTTTTTTTGGTTGGAGTCTAGTCATTTTGTTTTTCATAATAGACTCTAGAATTACCCAAGATGTAAAATTTCTGAACTTAACTGAAGAACATTTCTAGGTGGAATATACATAAACACAATTTTTTTTTATTAACTAATCATGTATCTTACTATCTATAGGAAAACACACATTTTTAACCATTGTTGATAACATTAATTAAATGTTGCTACAACATGCGAAAATATGCATGAATGAAATTTAAATGAATTAACACAAGAACATATGAATCCTATTAAACATACAATGAATTCACAACCATTAAGATCATAAATATAACACATAAAACATATAAAACATATAAAACACTTATATTTTAAATCATTTTTCCAAACAACATCTTGGGATGGATGTTTCACCCAATCATAGACTTGTTGTTATAGATATTAATAGAAAGCCACCCTCGAGCTAGGGATAGAAATCCAAAAAAGAGGGCGGTCTCTCATTGTCCACTCATAGCTCAATAAATCCCACAACCCACTCATATTATCCTATATATATCCCTATTTTCCACCAAATCTCTTCCTCTCATCCCACCCAACCCAAGGAATGTACCATTTCACTACTCTCAATCCATATATAATCCCATTCATTTATCAAGGTCTCTCTGACACAAGCAACCAAGAATCTAAGTACGTGTAAACTCAAGGGAGCTCACTGGAAGGAAAACTACCCGAAAAATAACAAAAACCACTTGTTTTTATAGTGCAACTCACATAGGAGTTCACTCTTCATGCCTAACAACCTACCTCTTCAGTCATTTCCTTCTATGGTTTCTCCATCTCTAATTCTTGTACTCCCTATTCTCTACTTTTTGTTCATTCCAAACATGACTATCCAAAAACTGCCTCCCATGAAAAACTGTGATTGTCTAATTTTTCCCCTTGGCCACACAAATTTCCTCTCCTTTGTCTTGCTTGCTTGACTTACACTCTTTCCAAAACCGATTGTACTATGTCCCATGCCCCCAATAATTATTTTATTTTACTTCTCATACCCACCCTTACATGAATTCAAGAATGTGGGTTTGGATTGATACCCATGAATAATTCTCCCCTTGGTAACCTATTACACACTTGTAGAAAATACCCTCTGTTGTGGATTAATCCTCCTTCATATTTTTCCACATCACATAGCAACTCTAATCACATTTTACTCATTAAAGCTCATAAATACATTTGCAAATACATCTCTTAGTCACGACTATACATTATATTTACATTAAGAATTAATTAAACTATTGATTATAATGGTAATAGTACACAAGAACAATAGTTTGGTGAGGGGTCGCCAATCACCATATTGTTGTGAGGAGATATAGATATTACCCTTCCACATGATTTTTATATGACAATATGATATGGTGGCATTCTCACCCATATGGATTTTATAAAATGCTCCCCAATTTTTTTGAGATAAGGAATATGAGAGTAGGAAAATGCACTTGGGGGACAAGTGGGGACAACCCAACAATTTTAGGGAAATTCATACGGGACGAGTCTATGTCAAGGTCTCGAAAATAAGTGAATTTGTTTCTAAAATTATGAAAATAAACTAACAACATCAACTACAACAAGTCATCCCATGCAAATTCAACATTCTACAATGTAAATACTACCTATAAATTTGTAAACAAAACAAATATGATTCATCAAACACCATTATTATTATCATATTTTCATTGCTATATTATATTTCACATTGAATCAATCATACATGTACATCAAAATTTCAAATTTATAACTTATAAGAAAATCATAAATAACATACTATGATTCATATTAATTATTCTAAATATTACCAATATTACCAAGTATCTTATAATCATAAATGATATATTATAGTTAATATTAATTATTCTAAATACTATTCAATAATTTAAATACTAAATTCTAAATTAATAAATTAAAATTACTCAAAAATAATAAAGAGTATGTAAAATTAAGTAGTTTTAATTTCTTTGTAAACTTAAATAAGACTAAGACCAATAGAGACTTATAATAAAAAATAATAAAAAGTATGTAAAATTAAATAATTTTAATTTCTTTGTAAACTTAAATAAGACTAAGACTAATAGACATTTGTAATTGCCAAAAGAGAAATTGGATCTATGAATTTGAGAAGCACATTGGAGAATTTGCATGTAAATTTCATAACGATTTAGTTTTAATATAAATCCTATCAGCATTTAGATTAAAGTTCCCCTCGTTTGCATATTTTTTTTTTATGTAATTGTTTGTGCTTCATATTTTCTTGTCCACTTTGAGTGTATTTTAAGAATTCTACATTAGATTTCCTTACCATAGGTTGCTAGGATGGGTAGGAAAAAACTACTTAGATCTTCATAACAACAAATCATGACATAATGGGATAATAAAGAATCTCTACTCAACCATTATATATTTATTAGTAGTGATAAGTAAACTTAGTGTTAGAAGCACAACCATTATATACTTGTTAGTAGTGTGGTAAGTAAAGTTTTTAACAATTTGTGAGAATTTGAGTGATAATTATGAACATGAAGTAAGAATAAATATAAAATGGTGAAATAAAAAAATAACATCATTGAAATATAAATTATGGATTGAAGATCATTGTTAAAATCAATAATAGAACCTCATGGCATTAATGGTAGATAGAGGAAAAATTGGTCTATCTCACCTTTAAAAAAGTTGTAATAAATTACTTGGATTTTGAGATCTAATGTGAGTGTAAACATAACATTTTAAGAAAAAAATTATTTTCATCTTCAACTCTCTTAGTGTCACAAAGATGAACAAATTCTTTCAACCCATGATGTTTTCATAGTTTTCCAATGGTCTATTTCATTCTAGAGATGGTGAGATTTAAGGAATTGTCTAATTCCATGTTTAAATATGGAGTTCCTAAGAGTTCATTCTTATTTTAGCAATGTTGATTTTGTTCTTTACACTACTTAAAACAAAGATGTATTTTTAATCTTTTAAATTAGGGTTAATCATCTCCCAAAGATGTATTTTTAATCTTTTAAATTAGGGTTAATCATCTCCTTGCAGTATTTTAATTTTCTCTTATCCTCTAATTCCTTATAGCACCAAAATTTCTACTTAAATTTAGAGGTAATGTCACTATTAATATCATTGATATTTTGTAGAGTTACCTCTTCCTAGATTCCGCAATGATTTAACTTGATGCCAATCTCACTTGAGCCAAGTGGTTTTGAGGTACTCATAGGAAGTCTTTTGTATTCTATGTTTTTTAACAAGTTTGCACCCCTTCCACTTATTCAATGAGGAGGATAAGATAGGGTGTATTTCCTTTAATTTTAAATTATAAGTTATAAAATACTTATGGATCTTCTCAATCTTTCTCCATGAATATATAGAGATGTTGTAGCCCTAAACCTCACAAACCATATAGCATAACATGAGTGAAAATAATCTCAAAGAGCATTTCATTTTTATCCAATAACCAAAGTATTTTGGTTTTACAATTATTTTCACTGTCAAAATAAGCTTTCCACCCTCCATTTATCATTTTTTCAATGATACACTTTGATATAGTTTGAATTAAGCTTGTTATGTAAATTAATTTTGAGACATTTGTGAAGTCAATTCCTTAAGTTATTGTTGTCATACTCAAAATTTTCATAGGTAATCTTTTTGGATTTCATTATCATAACTTTTTTATGAGGATTTACAATCATACCCGTACTAGAGAAAAAATCCTTGGAAATTCTTAATTTCTTTTAGAGATCATAGGGACACCTTACCATAAGATGAATATCATTAACATAAAGAAGAAGGATGATGACTAGTCTAACTAACATTGTGTCAACACACCATGCTCCTTCCAAACAACCCTCTAACTGGTTAATGTATATATCAAAAATGATAAAACTATCCCCACCCTCACTCTAATTACTCCCTTATCCCTTAAACTTATTTCAACCTTATTGCAATAACAATATGCCAAACATTTTTTCAAATAAAAAAGTAAAAAATATATATAATAAATTAACTTATTATTACAACAATACTGCTGAATAATAGAATTATATATATATATATATATATATATATATATATATATATATATATATATATATATATAACACTTAACTCTTAATATTACGAGATCTTTTAATTTAGTAATTCAAAATGTAAAAGATACAAAGAACTCATTATAACATGTTATTAAGAAAAACACATAAGGACCACAAAACAAACATACATATTCAAAAGAAATTACTAAAAAAAATTACTCATATCCATACTGTGTTAAATATCAATATTATAAACTCAAGTATAACATAAGTGTTGTTATAATCCTCTAAACATGTTACCAATACCAATATAATTCCACACAGTTACACCTACATCTGCTTAATTACAGAGTCACATGGACCATAGAGTAATCTCCATTACTCGATGGCAATCCTCAATGAGTTTAAGGGATGCTTCGTAAACTCACAGTTTCAATGGTGCATGGTATTCCTTCAGAAAATAGATCCACTACAATGGCTCTGAATTACGATTTTGAAATAAAAGAATTTGGTTTTTCATATATATTAGAAAAACATACAATCCCTCTCTTCAGGTCAGATTGATCCAATAGATCCTTGCAATTGTTATCGAGACTTTTTAGCTACCTTCGTTATCTCCCTCTTCTCCCCGTACTCCTCCGTTGTCTCCCTCTTCTCCTCGTACCCCTCATAACGTGCAGAAGATTGTAGAAGGTGGAACTAACATAAAACAAACGGGGATATTTTTCAAAAGTTGGAATTAATTTGTTTTGAAAACATAAATTGGTAAGAAGATTGTAACAGGTAGAACTAACGTTGAAGTAAAACAAACGGTGACATATTTCAAAGGTTATAATTATTCTGTTTTAAAAGCAGACCGATCTTCATATTAATTATCCAGAAGTGTTTCTTGCAAGAACGTGCACTGGTAAAGAATCTGGTGAACAGATATTCTTCACAAAATCCACTGCAAATCTCATAACATAAAACCCGCAATCAGTGCTATTCGATTGCTGAGGCGACTGCATCAAATATGACCCACAGTTAGTTGAGGGTATATTAATCTTTGAAAGTTGCATGCAATGAAAGTGGCTAAGACCCCCGAAAAAAAAAATAAAAAAATTGYCATTATTTGATGCCATTTTACGTTTTCTTCATTTATATGGGCCTTCTTAGCAACAGCCCTGCAATAGGGTTTACAAAAATAAATTTAAACATTTAKAAGATTGCATAATAGAATGAATTAAAATAATAATGGATGTGGAGTTCTSAGTTGCCTTACTTTGCTATGGCATATCCATGATGTTCTTTTATTCCAGCGTGTTTAAGAGAGTTGAAATGCAATACACACGGAAGTCTCCAAGGGACACCAGGAAGATCTGCATCTCTTCGCGGCCCGAGCCCACAAACGATCGCCAAAGTCCAGTGTTCTCTGCAGCATAAATTTCCCGGGGTACGAGATTGAATTTTCGAAATCAAGTCTGTAATTTTGCAGTGGAGGGAATAATACGTTACCTGTATATTAAAGGAATTATATTGAAATCAACTTCTTTCATTTCGATGTCGATCTCCTCTTCCTCCTCGAGATCCTTCATCATGTACGTAGAACATCGGTTTATTCGCTGCTGGACTTCATTTGGAAATAAGTTCAGACGCCAACTGTGACGACAAGGCAGGTAATAAGAAATTCATACTAGTCAGCGGAATCTGTGACCACAGAAACCAAAAGAATAGATGCGTATGTAAAGATCATGCATTGTTCAAGCGAATGGACTTACTACAAGTAGGAGTTGATATGTTGTTGTGTTGCCTTGAAGGGTTTTGAGTTCTCCAGTTCTTGAATCTCCTCCTTTGATAGAGAAATCTCTTCGCTGGCACTCTGTCTGGATTAAGATCAACATTGTATCGTTAATTATTGAAAACACTAAAAGCGTCTATCTGTATAAATCAAGCAACATTTTCAAATCCCTTTTAGCCAGAATCAGCTATCTTTCGTACATGGTGGTGTTATCCAATTTCGACTAAAACCATTGGAGGGCTTTAACTAGAGTTTACCTTAACCACAAGAATGCAAGGCCATGTTCATTGGAGGGTTTTAACTAAATTTACCTTAACCGCAAGAATGCAAGGCCATGTTCTTCGTCTGGATATTCGGACAAGAAACTCTGAAACTTTTGCTCCACCTCATCGTCTTCCACCGTGCAAGGGCTGGATGGGTCTTCAATAAGTTGAGGAATAAAAGGACTGAAGACCCTCTCCTTACATAATATTTTGTATGAATTCCTATCCTTGCCATCGAATAATTGTTCAGGCTCATCATATTCATCAGTGGATATAATATGAAGATTGACTTTCTTGGTGATATTCTTTCCAATCTATTGCGTCATCATCATTGTATCTTTCATCCCCTTGTTTTTCTGTCGACTTGGATTTCTCGGTTTTCTCCATTTCCACGTTATCTTGCAAGCTGCTGGTATCATAAACTGTATTGTTGGAGCTGTCAGTCGTAGAGGCAGTGGCAGTAGATTAGTCTGAATCAGAGGTTCAAGAATATGAAGACCCCGAGGAGAAGAAGGGGAACGAGATTTCTTTGAAGAAACTCACCCAGATTTGTTGGTGACCAGATTTCTTTTTCTAGATTGGCGTGGATTCTCCATCACAATGACCGTGAGTACGACCTAGAGAACCGTGAGTACGACCTAGAGAGGAGCTGTGGTCACAAGACACAATCTCCTACAATCTGAAATTATTTTAAACTGAATCTAGGATCGTTTCCCTCTAATTATCAAATCGCGCCCCCGTATTGGCCGTTTCTTGAGAAGGAAGTTTCAACTCTTGGAAATGAATCGCTAAACAAAGTAGCGGTCAAAAAAAAATACTAGTCGTTAGCAGCAAGAGAATTCTTTGATGCCGTAAAAACTCCAATGAAGCTTGAAATAACCGCCGAAACTTTTTCTGCGGGTTTATGTGCTAAAAAGATATGAGTACTTAATGCAGGTTTATGTGCTAAAAAGATATGAGTACTTAATGCAGGTAGAAATATGATCCATAGATTGCGCCAATGACCAATCTTGTAGCAGTGTACCAGCGGAACGAAATTCTGATGGTATATATGACAGAACCGTTTTTTTAACTAAAAAACTGGTTTGAATCTGGTCGGATTTTCAGTGTGGGTAATTTGAGTTTTTCAAGTATTTTAAAATCTTTACTTTAAGGTTTTGCTCCATTTTAAACCAACATAATTGTCAAAAAAAACTTATGAAAATTTTAGATTGGCTTGAAATTTAATCACTTACTCACTCATAGAGCCTGCCCGAAAAATCATGAGAAAGAAAAAATTACTCGAAAATTAACCCACTCCGATATAAAATATTGTTGGAAAAACTTTATACCATACAGAATACTATTGGGAAATGTAATAGTAGAATTGTTACTGTGTAAAACCTTTACATCAAGACATTAAATTTCCCTTTGTCAA
>ML783420.1:220398-293420 GCA_009831015.1 Picea engelmannii | reverse complement strand
GAGCACATGTGAACAATTAAATTTTGTTTTGTGTGGTTCAGAGTCGGTAATGCACAAAAAGATAACAGTGCGTTGGTGTTAGCACTTAAATTTGTTGTTATGTGGAGCAAAAGTGGTAATGCATGAAAAATAATAGTGCATGAGTGTGGGCACTTAAATTTGGTTCTAAGTGTAGTAAAGTTACTGAAGTGCGAAAAAATAATAGTGTGTAGATATGCGCACTAAATTCAAGATTATGTGATGTAGATTGGGTGGCACATGCGTAATATTGGAGCACGCAGTGTGCTCATGCATAATATTTTCATGCATGTTGTGTGCACTAACTATTGGTAGAGCGCAAAGGTATTTTTTTGGTGCATGTGCAATGTTGGTATGCAATGCATGCATGCTGAATATTCATGTTGCATGACATTTTTATTAATGGTGCACGTGAAGCACTAGTGTGCTGCAGAAGTGCACTAAAATTTGGCATGGTGCGGTGCGTAGAGTGCAATGCATGTGAAATATTAGAATGTGACAAAAAAATTACGTGCAAAAGGTATTAATACATGAACCAAAATTGTGCATTGTAAAGATTGGCACCTGACACAAAAGTAGTGCACACGAGATATTAACGCGAGAGAGAAGTGATCCACATTAATTATAGGTACAGGAAGCATGGACTACCTTATGGTGTTGTTGCACATGATAAATATGGGTGTACATTTTCAAATTTGAGCACGCTAATTCAGTTGGATGGTATGCAACAATAGAAAACTGGTGAATTTCTGCGGCATTTTATACCGTTTGAATGCCATCTTTTTGTAGTGTGTTTTTAAGGCCCTAAACAACATTTTTAGCTACTCAAAAACCACGAGAATAGAGCATACCTTGGTACACTATGTCTCTACATATCAAATAAAAGAGACCAGAGAGAGATTTCTATTGGTGCAAACCGTTCGTCAAATGGAGCTTTTATGAGGAAGTTACATGACAAATAGCGGAGAGTAAAGTTTAAGATGCAACTAACTATGGAGGGCCATAACTTTCTACTCCAGAATCAAATTGAGGCACATGAGCATTCTATGGAAATATATTGAGCCATGTAACATAGTCTTAGAACTGAATTAAAATTATGTGCAAGTTAAAATTATTTAATATGGCACATAAGGTACTTATAACATTCTAGAACAAAAACATTATGTGGCCTAGAACTTCATCAAGATGTAAATACCAACCCATAACCTAGAAAGAGGTGAAACTTGGATAGGATGTCCAATATATGTATGTGAAGAAACCCAATTGAGATCCTACCAGAAATCCAATGGAGTAGGTGCAAAAGTGCATAATTACAACACATACTTTCATCAAGATTAAGTATGAACAAAAAAATTAATGGAAAACTTTCACATAACCATAAATTTATGCTCAAGACTCAGAATTGAGAATGGAAGTATGCATTGGAAAGGTATTGGCGAGTGGAATATAAATATTCACCCAGTGAATATATATAGGAATTCAATTTTTTAGGAAATCAGAAGAGAAAATTTGCATGCATTATTCAACCATAATTGTACATAATTTCATGAATTTGTTAAATTATTTATCCTGAAAAGTTTTTTTGGATGCACATTTTACAGATTTAACAACAATTATATCATAACAGGATCATCACAGAGTTCATAATCATGGAAGTTATACATGGGGATTACAACCATGAAGATGAGATCATAGGTATATATTTCATTATGGGTAATGAAGGTACAAATTCAAATGGACATGGAGAAGGAAAGGAAGAAAGCATGAACTTGGTAGAGACCATTAGAGGTTTTCAAAAGGATCTACAAATTTATAAAGTTGATAATGAGAGGCTTATGAAATCTGATGAGCAATAGGAGGGTTTCAACATAAAGTTAATGCAGAGATTGGACATAATAGAAATGAAAATAGATAAGAGAATGACTCAAGCAAATCAAGAAGTCACAAGTCTCATGATGAGAAGAGAAAAAAAGTAAGTGTTGGCACACATCACCATCACTCCCCAAGGCATTCCACTAGGAGAGGACACATTAGTTCAAATCCATCTCCTGTCAGGAAACATAAGAGGAGGTTTGGGGTGGATGAGTTACATAGAGAAATTAAAAAAATCAAGCCTCCTATAATTGATGGTGAGCACAAGAAGGATGAGGATGCAAAGACATGGATGCTAGGCATGAGGAAGTATTTTCAATTACATAACTACTCTTCACATGCAGAAGGAATAATTTCCATCTATCAGCTCAAGGGAAAGACATCCATGTGGAGGGACCAATTTTTGCAGGTGCAACACATTGATGAGAAAAATGTTACTTGGAGGGAGTTCAAGAGGTATTTTCAAAAGAAATACTTGACTAAGAGATACTATGAAAATTAAATGAAACACTTCTTTGAACTCAATCTTGGGATAATGACCATAGATAAATATGCAACAAGCTTTTTAGAGTTGCTAAAGCATATTTCTTTCATCAAGGATGATCCAGTTAAGATTCAAAGGTATTTGACTGGGTTTCCATCATTTATCAGTGACAAGATACAATATGATGATCCCAAAACATTGGAGGAGACCATAAGTAGAGATAAATGCCTTTATCATCAACATAAAGAAGGCCATCTTTCCAAAAATATTGGGAAGACAAGAAGACAAATAAGATGGAATAGAGGAATAAGGGGACTAAGCTACCATTCTTCATAAATAATCCTAAAGGACAACCAACTTCTAGAGAACTCAGAATGACCAAGACAATGGGGAAAAGACCAAGGAAGCCACTTATTCAATGTTGGGGTTGTGGGGCAGATAGTATGTATAGAGATTGTCCTCACAAAGGTGAAAAAGTGAGGATTGTGTAGGATTTTTGAGGTCCTATGAGGCTGCCATATAGGTATGTATTTGACCTCAATATGGATCTAAATTTTGTCTTCAAGACTTTCCTTTTTTTCTTTTTTAGGACATCAAATAGTCAAGCACTTTCTACCGACATTTTTAATGGTTAAGTGTCCTTTTGAGGTGCCCTTGCAAGTGTTTTATGATCCCAATGTTAACACATGAAATATACTAAAAAAAATAACAGTACCTCTAGATATTTACAAATCTAAATTTTGATTTACAATTCTAAGCATGCATCAAATGAACACAAGTATTATTGGTCAACCTGACCCTCGATAAACCCCCTTGGGGAAAAACAGTTTGGAATGGAAGTATATATATGTGGAGAATAGAAGGTGGGATACAACAAGTACATAAGAAAAATGAACTTGATACAATATCATATTGTCTCAAGCTACAACACAAGTCCAAGAGTGAAAGATACACCCAAGCATGGTGTGCCCTCCTCAAATGTTTCTCTATCCACTGAAGTGAAGCGACCTTTCTCCCTGAAGCTATGATGGAGAAACCCTTGCACATAACTCTGAATATGTCAGCTACCTCTCAATTGAAACTTTCCTCAAAGAAATTTGACCACTTCAATACCTCCTTGCTATAAGTGTGCCATCCTCTAAGAAAGAACAAAAAACACAAATAAGTTGGGCCCTAAGCCATCATGAGCCCTCCATGAAAGGAGGCACCCAACCTCTCCTCTCCCAATGCTTCCATTCCCATCTCCTTTCCCTTCTCCAAGATCCTTTGGTGATCATACAAGTGAGAATGAGCCTCTCCTTTCCCTATGCACCCCTCATAAGGAAACATAAGGACACCTAAAATATGGGTGGATGAGATCATCTCATCCCATCTCTAGTCAAGGGTTAAGATATACCCAAAAGAATATCAACTTAAAATCCACTTTACTAAAGTTTCCATAGTTTCTCTTTATGTCCCTCAATTCACCCACAAAGGGAATTAATAGTCATTTTAGGATAAATGACCAAATTTCACTTTTGACTTAAATCTCCTAAGTCAAAGTGAAATTATACATAAAGTACATGGTACATAGTACAAAGTATTTCCCACTTGTTTTTAGAGGCTCACAAACACAAGGGGACTACTTTCGAAGGCACCCAAATCTCAACACTCTCTCTTACTGAGGAAAGTGCCCTTCACCCCCGATCTCATCCCTTCAGTGGACATGGTTGCCTACTGGAAAATAATCAGTGAGTATGGTTGTACCCTAATCAATGAAAGTAGTCTATGACACAGATATTCTCAATCACGGTGATCTATATATTGAAGTGCATATCCACCTATCTAAGATCACCTAGATCTTGGTATCAAACCAAATATCTAAACGTTGGTCTCCCACCAAGGATTTCTACCTCCTAGAATATTTCCAATGGTCATTACTCTTGGAATATGAACAAGAGTAGCTCTCTTGGCATATAACCAAGAGTCTTCCTCTCTTGTTATCTCACCAAGAGTACCTGGATCTTGAAAACTCACCAAGATCCTTAACTTGGTCTCTCACCAAGTGACTTCCACCTGAAGTGGATCTAGAACCTGATATGCTCATCTCCATAGCCAACTGAGGATCAAGCCTCTTTGGTTACCTATTTATCATCCAAATCAATCTTTGATGCTCTTAAGCCCTTGCACTAACCCTCTGTCTTGCAAAATCTGAAACTAAAGTTGTTTTGGGTGGACCAGTCAACCTTGATGATGATGTCCATGAAAACTAAGTCTGAGCTCCCTCTAAATCACTAATATGAGTCAATAGGTCATCCTCAACTCTGTCTCCCCACCTGACGTTGGATGGTGTAATGGCTAACAAGCAACCAACAAATGCACACACCCTCTCATATTGAGCAACAAACTGAATATCCTCTATTGTCGCTACAGTGTCAACCCGTTACTTCTTCTTCTTCTTCTTCTTGGGACACTGTCCTGCATAGTGACCCATCTCTCCATAAGAAAATAATCTCATTATGCTCATGTATAACTCATGTCCAATGCCACTCCACTATGGTTTGGCCCTTCCATTGAGATATTTTCTAGCACCTCGACCCATCTTATTTTTTCCCTTAGTCCATAGAGAAAGGTCCTCATCACCTTGGGTAATCTGATGTTGTCTTGAGGACTTTGAGGTGAGTCTCATCTCCTCCTAAATGAAATCATTCCAAATTCTCTACCAAGTAGGAATAACTTGTCGAGAAACAATTCCCCAAACAAATGGGCCCCATGGTTTGGTAAAGTTGTTTAAGGTTGTCCTCATCATAAATCATGGGTCCACTATCTCCCAGATGACTGCAAGATCATCTCCGATCTCAATGAAAGTGTCAAGGAATGATGGAACCAACTCATAATCAAGCATCTTAATGTTCCTAAGCTTGTCCCACAAAACCATCTTCTGGTTTTGGTTAGAACTCTGGTAAATATTGCATAAAGAATCCCATTTCTCAAATGCATAGTCTTTACTAGTCAAATATGGAATGACGTGGTCTCTCACACCATCAAAAATAGTCCTTTTCTCCTTATTGTTCTTCTTCCTGAAATATTCCACCATGATGGGAGAAGTAACTGGAGGAAAAACAATGTGAGCCTCAACTATATTCCATAGTTCAAGGTCCTCTAATATGAAAATGATCTTGGTCTTCCAAGGGGACAAGTTGCTAGCTCCATCTAGCCTATCCTCTACTCACATCTCAGACACTGACATGGTTGCCAATAAAGCTCACACTGATGCTAAAACAACACAAGAGTATTTACTCACTCCTATGAACACAGGTGTGAAAAGAGGTAGTAACACCACAACCTCACTCCTAGCAAATAGGTGTGAAAAGAGGTTGTCAAATACAACCTCACTCCTATCCACAAAGGTGTGAAAAGAGCCTGAAAACACAAGTCCAAAATAGTACTACATTTTGTCCAACAAAGCTTCCCACAAGATTTCCACAAACACTGCCAACAAACTGTCTGAGAATCTACTAACAAGATACCCCAAAACTACTCTGAACCATCCAACAAAATTGTCCACCCAATGTCAAAAAATTCAGCATGTCTAAACCTCATTAGCTCTGATACCATGTAGAATTTCTGAGGTCCTATGAGGATTCCATCTAGATCTATCTTTGACCTCAAGATGTCTCTAAGTTTTATCTTCAATACTATCCTTTGTTTCTCTTTTGGAACAACAAATAGTCAAGCACTTTCTACTCATAGTTTTGATGAGTAAGTGTCCTTTTGAGGTTCCCTTGCAAGTGTTTTATTATCCCAATGTTACCACATGAAATATAATCAAAACATATAGCCCTACCTATATATATTTAGAACTCTAAATTTTGTTTTACAATTACAACAATGCATGAAATGAACACAAGTATTTTTGGTCAACATGACCCTGGATAAAACCCCCTCGGGGAAAACCATTTTGCAATGGAAGTATATATATGTTGATAATATAAGGTGTAATACAAAAGGTACATGAAACAAATGAACCTGATACAATCGAATCTTGTATCAAGAAGAAACATAACTCCAAGAGTGAAATATGTGCCCAAGCATGGTGCACCCTCCTCAAATGTTGATCTATCCACTGAAATGAAGCGCCCTTTCTCCTTGAATCTGTGATGGATAAACCCTTGAAAAAAAATATGAATATTTGAGCTACCTCTCCATTGAGATTGTCCTCAAAGAAAACTAACCATTTCAAGACCTCTCTACTATAAGTGTGCCCTCCTCCAAGCAATAAAAACAACCACAATTAAGATGGTCCCTAAGCCTTCATGAGCCCTCGATGAAAGGAGGCACCCAAGATCTCCTCTCTTAATGATTCCATTCCCATATCATTTCCCTTCTCCAATATCCTTTGGTGAACATATAAGTGAGGATCAGCCTATCCTTTCCCTATGCGCCCCTCTTAAGAAAACATAAAGAAACCTAAAATATGGGTGTATGAGATCATCTCATCCCATCAGTAATCAAGGGTTGAGATCTCTCCAAAATAATCTCAAATCAAAACCCACTTTACTGAAGTTTTCATAGTTTCACTTTATGTCCCTCAATTCACCCACAAAGTGAATTAATAGTCATTTTAGGCTAAAATGACCAAATTTCACTTTTGACATAAATATCCTAAGTCAAAATTAAATTAGACATAAATTGCATGGTACATAGTACAAAGTATTTCCCACTTGTGTTTAGAGACTCACAAACACAAGGGGACCACTTTCCAAGGTACCCAAATATCAACAGATTGCTCAAAATGTACAACAAGTTGATACAGTAGTGGACATGGGAAGAAATGTACCTAGGATCTATGCAGCCCTATACAACAAGCAAGCTAAGTTGTAGTCACATATGATTGAAGTGGAAGGTAAGATCAAGAACCAAATCATTGGTAATTTAATTGATTCAAGAGATAGTCATAGTTATATAGATCCTAAGATGGTGGCAATATTGTAGTTTCCAAGAAGAAATATTGGAAAATATTTATTGGTGAATTTGGCTATCGGAGCTAAAAAAAAATTTAATGAGATGGTTAAGGAATGCCCAATAGACATGAATGGAATGAGCACCAGAGTAGATTTAAGCATCATATATTTAGGTTCCTATGACTGCCTAGCTAGTATAGATTGGTTTGACCAACAAAATTCTATCCTAAACTGTTATCATAAGGAATTTAGTTTCTTGAATGAGGAAGGGAACCTAAGGACAATGTATGGAATTTCTAGGGCATTAACCATCAGATAAATTTCAGCATTAAAGGTGAAGAAAAGTTATAGAAAAGAGTGTCAAATATTTACAACATAAATGGAAGAGATGTCGAAAGATAAAGTTCCAAATATTGCATATTATGCATTCCTAAAATACTTTGAAGATGCATTTAAATAAATACTAGGATTACCTCATAAAATGTACATTGATTTCTTCATCAATCTAATGCCAAGAGCAGCCTCAGTATCCAAGACCCCTTACAGGATGAGTAACCAGAATTGTAGGAATTGCAAATGAAACTTGAAGAGATTTTGAGCAAGGGGTATATATGCCCAAGTGTGTCACCTTGGGGTGCCCTAGTATTATATTTTGAAGAAAAATGATGGAACATTGAGACTTTGCATTGACATTTTGAAGGAAAATGTTGGAACATTGAGAAGTTGAACAAGGTAACTGTGAAGAATAAGTATCATTTTCCAAGGATCAATGACCTCTTTGATCAGTTGAAAGATGAAAAAATATTATCCTAGATTGATCTCATGCCAGGTTATCATCAGGTAAGAATTAAAGAAGAATACATCAACAATGTTGCTTTCAGAACAATGTATGGTCATTATGAGTTCAGAGTGGTACCATTTGGGTTATCAAATGCACCAACTTTATTGGTGTGTTTAATGAATGGAATTTTCATAGAATACTTAGATATGTTTTTCATTGAATTCTTCTCCTCTTTCCACAACTTGGATAAGGCCCATTTATAGACTTCAAATGGAACTGAAGGATTGATTTGGAACATTTCTAGTATATGGAAGGTCAAGGATCATGGGTCTCATGATGTGACACGGAAACTCGAGACCATTTTTTTATTTTGAACACAAAGACCAATGTACGTGGGTTATAATGATGCAACCCAAATATACATATGTTATATAGCTATTAGGTTTCATATATGTGGAAAAATATAATTTTTAGCTCTGGAAACTACAAAAGGGGACTTGAAGTCTACACAAGGAAATCGAAAAGGCCTTTTGAGCAAGTTTGCATGGGGTGAAGCAAATCTAGCTATAAAAAAAACATCACATAGTACCTCATCCTTGAAGGGATTGATGTCGTAGGACATGAAACACTACTCGTTGACACGAAGATATCGACCCTGGTGAATCCATCCGGTGTTTTATGGTTGCGGTTGTGGTGTTGTCAACAAATCGTACTACTTGAAAACCTATGTTGATATTAGGTTCTTCTGGATTCCACTATCAAGAATAAAATGCAACAAGGTCCCCTTCACCCACATCTGTGAATGGAATGGGCACTCCCCCTCCTAAGTATCCTCTAGTTCTTATGGTTGGATTATTGTGGTCATGGCAGTAGCAATGGCTTCTGCAACAATTATCTGTCTCATTTTATTATTTTCTAAATCATAGTCTGATTTGGGGATCGAATATGTTTCTTTGAGATCGAATACCAATGAATGTTTTGAGTGAGATTCATTGGTGTTGTCCCAAGGTATTTTGTGGAAGTCACACCACTTCCTAGTGTCCTTCATTTTCTTGTTTCTCTTCTTTTCCTATAGCTTGGAATGGTTGTCTTGAGGTTGGATATTTTTTGCATTAGATTTTCCTTTACCATATTTTGGTTGTTGGGGATTTACAAACCCAAATGCTTTCTTTTTTTGCTGCTTAAATTTATCCTCATTTCTGATAACATATCGATAAACAACTCCTAGTGATGAGATGTCCAAAAAATCCATTTTGGTTTGGATTTACGTATGTAGATCCCTTTGGTATTTTAGAACCAGATGTCACTCAGAGTCTTTGATACCCATCTTGAAGCGCAAGGTATGAAAGGTATCTGTGAACTTCGAAACTATTTGGCCCATCTTTTGATGCAGTGTGGTCCATCTCATGTACTAGTCATCATAGTTTCCCATAGGGTAATATTTCTCTTTGACCACATCCATAAAAAAATCCCAAGTGGGATCGACCCCAATTATTCGAGACTCCTCTGTGGAATTTTTCTCCCAGTAAGTTTCCCACCAATGTTTGACATGGGGGAGAGCCTTAAGGAGCTCAAAGGTGATCTATTCTCTGTCGGAAAAATTTTGAACAGAGAAATATCCTTCTAGCATATTTAACCATGTTTTCCAATAATACACATTGATATAACCTTCAAATACGAGGATATCAAAATTAACTTGTACCTTCAATGGGACAGTGTCTCCAAAGAGAGAAGATGCATCTGCTATTGTCAGCAACCATTGAAGGATTTGGTCAAAATTATCCAACATATCGTTCCTCTATTGCTTGAGGGCTTCCACGAGAAACATCTTGATGGCATATTATTCTCTTCCAACTCTCTTTTCTTCCTCCATGGGAGGCAACTTGGGATGGCGATAGAATTTTTCCTCATGAGAAACTAGCTCGATACCCAAATCTCTATACACCAACCTTCTCAGGAACATGCAATAAGAAATGACAATGCATAGTATTCTTTGATAACAATGATCCATATTATATTGAGAAAGAAATGAAGGAGGAAATATAATAAGTAAATACACAGATATATTTCTAGAGACACAAATACACAATAATGCACAATTTTTATTAATGAAAGAAATGTCAAGAAACTGTAAAATTACAGAGTGAATGAACTCGCTAGAATGGTGGAAACTTATCTCTGAGAAGATATGTGATGGCTATGCTCATTCCCAATAAGCTGATGTTTACAATTAGGATCCAAAGGACTTTATAACATAAAGAAAATCCAAAACCCTAACACCAAAATATGAAACTCCAAAAGGTTTTTGGGCCTTGTTGTGGGTAGTTGATATGTCAACTTACCGAGGGCATAACTTTTTCATATGATCTTTGTTTGGGGTGTTCTATACCTTATCAGAAAGGTATATCCAAGGAGTAAATATTTTTTTCAGCATGGAATATACCTCTAGCTACTTGATAGGTGTTGTTGAGCCCAAAAAAATTCATTTAGGGCCTCAAAATGGGCCTGAAAGTTCAGGACTCAAAAAAATGTAGAAAAATTGCCAAGGTGGAAACCCTTGTTTTGAACCAGTGGAATAGATGGGTGGCCACCGATTTCTACCTATATCACTTGTTGACCCTTGGAGAGAATAATTTTTTTTCTTTGCAGAGCCTTGAGATGTTAAAGCTTGATCGTGGAGACACACGGTTCCTTGGACCTTAATAGGGCCATAAATCCCATAGGTTGGATGATGCACCCCCCTCTCATTGGACACATGGGAGGAATAATTTTCCTTGGTAGGAACTTGGAAACCATGCTATTATAATTTTACAACTCATTCCACCTATATGATGGCCTTGGAAGGCCTAAAACGTCACACTTTATTCCCTAGATGTCCCATGGACTTAGGGTTTTGATGGGGTTTCTCATGGTTGATGATGATGCAGCTTGGTTTGATGGAGAGAGAGATACTTGGAACATGATATAACATGTGTTTGCATGACTTATGGCCTTTGGAGGCCCAACATTCTTCATCAAAGTTCAAAATGTCTCTCTTGGATTCCTAACATCACCCCTAAAAGGGGAATTTATTTATGCATTTTCTATTTTAAGTTGTAAAGGGAAAATAGAGGAGGTTGGGATCCCTAACTTGTTTTTTACCTTTTGAAAAGTGGAAAAATGGGTTTTAGGTGACCTCATATAAATAGAGGTCACCACATTGTCATTTTAACACAACCCACTTGAGAATTACATATTACATGGCTGAAATTTTCTCCCTACTTGGAATTTTTTCTCTATCACTCTCTTGAATCTATCTTGTGGATCCTAGTACTTGTCTGTTGGTGAATAAATTAATGTGTTATCTCTTGGATTCTTGTTCTTGGTATTTTTGGTGGAATATGCTTGATAAGAAAGTGTTTCTTCATGCTTTTCTTAGAATTGGTAAGAAATTTATTCATTAATTGTATTTTTCTTCTTGTTTCAAGCAAAATTTGTTTAAACCCTTGGAGGGGTATAAAGGAATACACTCTTCATCAAGTATACTTTATTTCATTGAATAAGTCACCTTGCAAAGGTTTCCAAGAGGAGTAAAATGGCTTAAACCCTTCTAGATTTACCTTGCTAGTTTTGTTTTCTCAAGAGAGTGAAAAGGCTTACACCCATAAAGAAGTAACACAACTAGCTCTTAAACAAGAGACTCCATAACCCAATTGATTTGGAACTAGTCTAATTTTCATTGGAGATATAGAATCATTGCATTGGTATACGTGAATTGTTTTGATATTGTAATTGTTGAGATATTGGAATTGATTCTATATGCTATAAGCATTTTTGTTCCCTAAGGGAGTCTTTTTTAACCAAGTAATTCTCTTTCTTGTGACAAATTAATCCTAGGGATACAAAAAACATACCTTGTTTCAATCATTACTCACTATTCTATGGATAAAATTTAATTGTGAACCTAGATTATTGTTCTACTAATTATTGGCTATCATTTGGATGGTTTAATTATTGGTTTATGTGGTTATATATTTCTATTTTAGAAATTATATTCTACATCCACTTGGTTGTAAAAATGTTTTTGATAACACCTAATAAACAACCTTCAATATCACCAAAGTGTTTCCCTAACCACTGGAAGTTTGACTAGTCATTGCAAGCTTTATTTCTGATATCTTGTACTGGATTTTGGATGGATAAATTTGCAGCTATAATTATCATTTGTTCATATATATATATGCAATTTGGGACAACAATGGTTCTTTCTTTATCCCCTTTGGTTTAAGGCTTCTATATCTATAAGTTGTCTTTTTCTGGTAAGGGCTAACAATGTTTTCTAGGTTTGCAACACTTGACAACTATTATCCATATACAAGCATTGTTCTCTAGCCTTATTATTTCTCCAATATTGACCTATAGGGGTGTTCACCATCATCATCTCACTTTCCATCTCAATCCCCCTAAAATCATCATGATCCCCCTTGTGGTTTTTTCATTATCATTAAAGTGAAAAGAGTGTATATCTAAGAAGACAGTGGATATGCACTATCATAGTTATCTCACCTTTATAACTTAGGTTGAAATTTTCCCAAACCACAATCCTTGTCGTAACAATACTCAATAAGAAATTTTAAGTATTTATATTCAATATATTATAATTTGAAATATTTTACCTTATTATTTTTATCTATCGTTTTAATTATAATGTGAGCTTTTAAGTATTTATATTCAATATATTATAATTTGAAAGATTTTACATTACTATTTATATATATCATTTTTATTATAATGTCAGTAGTGAGTGAAGTGAAATTTATAGTTAAATATAGATAAGAGATTGAAAGTTTATTTTCCAACGAAATGAAATGTGTAAGTAAACTTTTAATTAATTAAAATGAAAAAAATATATATATTAAAAGATTGAAAAAAATGCATAATAATAATTAAATAAATTAATATAAATTTATTTTAATTTTGAAATTATTTGAATATGCTTTATATATTTTATTATTATCATCATTTTTTGTGTTTAAAAGGTATTTTTTAAATTAATTACAAAATGGCTTAAAAAACCCTTAACGATATGTTTTGGCTAAGATTTTTAAGTAATTGTGAGCGAAGACCAAGACTTGTGGGAACGTATAATCTTGGGGAATTGGACCTATGAATTCGAGAAAACCGTTACGGAATTTGCAAGTAAATTTAATAAGTTTGCAATTTTAATATAAATCCCTTTGTGCATTTGGCATTCCCCTTCAGTGCATGTTTTTGTATGAAATTGTATTTTTTATTTCCTAATTTTTTTTTCTTTTACTTTGAGTAGCATGTGGTTGGTTTTATTGAAGTGATATGAAAGAAGGAGCATTTTATTGTAGAATATTTTTTTAGTTTAGGAGTAAGTTGGGTGGAGTGTTTATGGGAGAGAAATCGTAGTTCCAACTAGGTATTTGTTTGGTAGATATTTAATGAGGGAAAATGTGGTGAATAGAGAGCTAATATAGGTAGATGTTGTAATGAAGAAACTATAACAATAGGGGAAAATATTAATCAATAGAATTATCGAGCCAATTTCATAAATAAAAGAAAGTTTGGGTAGAACTATAGGATACAATTCCAACTCAAGAGTTCATTAATAGAAGAAAGGATTTGAAATCTATAAAATAAGATAAATTAGCCTAGATAAGACTATGCTTGAAATGGTTCAAGGGAATTTGACATTGAAGAGTTTGAGAAGATAACAATTCCAATAGAGTGGAATCGAGGGAGAACTATCGTAGAATTTTTTCTGAGTAAAAAGACCTAACAAAGAGAGGAATGAAAGCTCCAGATATTGAGTTCGATAGAACTACAATGTAAAAGAGAAGGATGCACCTTGTAATTGGGATGATGAAATTGAAAAATGCCAATACTGGGAGGATGAGGTCCAATATTAAGTAAATAAATTAATAGTAAACTTGGAATTCTTTGAAGCAATCCAGGGAAAATTTACAAATAAACAAGTGGATTTGGAAGGCAATAAGTCCCTGCCTAAGAAGTTGAGAGTTTTTTCTTGGTTTTGAATGGGTCTTCAAAGCATTCACTATCTGACATCAATAATATGACACAAAATTATTTGCAACAATTATATCACTAGTTTTCCACAGAGCTAGCAAAGTTTTGGGTGGAGTGATCCATTGTTTGTAATGGTAATTTGAATATTTTTTTAGTAAAGGTGAGGGCACTGCATCAAATATATGTTCTCTAAAATTTTATAGAAATTTGGTAAAACAAAATTTCATAGTTTGGGTTGATCTGATGCGTCTTAATTATTTTTTAAAATGAAGTTTTGGGTACATTAGGAGACCTCAAAACATGGTTAGGCATGGTCAAATCATAATCGAAGCCTTCATGATGGTGGAATTATGAAGAAAACATAAATTGCACACAAGTAGGCGGAAAATTATAACATAACCCATTCACACATGCAAAGGATCGTATCCAAAATATGAGTAAATGTTATGCAATTTTTAGGAAAACCAACCCAAAAGAATAACAACTTAGAAAGATGATAACATATATATTTTCCAAGAATGTAACACTTCATTACAAGGTTAGTTTGCATATAATTGTTTTTTTCTATTCGAGTGGAGGATAACTAGGAAAAATAAATAAATATATTGACAGTCTAGAATTGTTGAGGAAGTCTGAGTATGAACCTAGCAAGGAATCCATGGTCAAAACTATAACTCTTTTGTTGAGTTAGGTTTCTTTGTTAATTATTTTTGTTCTTCTTGGTCTGTAATAAAGAAGACTAAAGTTGTTGGTGTTGTCGAGTAGTTTTTTCTTCTTCTCTGTCTGTAATAACATAAGTTGTTGGTTTTTCCGAGTAGGAAAATGTGGAGTGCACAAAAAGTGTCATTGCAAGAAACATGTTTCATCCCAACATGTGTCAGTGGAATTGAAAGTTCTAACCACCTCAATGGGAATGCCTGGTACACATTTTCTTGAAAAAGACAAGTGTTATTTGCAGGTCAACATGTTTTATCCAGGGCTACGGGAGTTGTAAGATCAATGGAATGGGTATGCTCTCTATGGTAGAAAATGCCTTCCACATTTCTTTGAGTCGATATTTTCTGTGCAAATTTGGATTTCTAGGCATTTCTGAGGAAGTACTCCAAATATAGAGGCATAGATGGAGTACTTTAAAGGACTAATAATTTCATAGATGAAGGGGCTAGAGGAGGATTTGGGATAGTGTAGATGTTCTTCCTGATCAGAGACAAATCACAACGAAGAATCTCATGGGGATATCTCAAAGCGAAGAATCATTATGGGCAGAGGTGACAATTATAGGGTGAATCAATTATCTCAACATTGTTTGTATGTTGGGCTTCTACACATAAGGTGAACACATAATGATTTTGTATGAGTACATACCCAATAGGTCATTAGACAAGTATTTGTTTGATAATTGGGGAAGAGATGAAAGATTTTAGTTGGAGTGGAATAGTAGTGGGGGTAGTGAAAGCCATATACTATCTTCATGAACAGTGCTTAGAATAGGTTATCCATCGTGATATTAGACGGGAGAACATATTGATGTAAAAGAGATTTTCTCCCAAGATCTCTGATTTTGGCTCCAAAAAGTTTGTGGTGAGAGATCCTAGTCCGAGCAAGTTGAACATAAAAGTGATTTCAAGTGCACCAAAATTGACATTCATCATGGTCTGTATGGTTTTCTCCCCAACCTCAGCAGAAGCAACCATTTTTCAGAAATTAAGACAACAATTTTCCAATTTCTATTGTGTGGTGCACGTATCAAAATGACTCCCCATGACGTTCTTATTAGTAGAGTGTGACAGGAATAAGAATGCAATTCCATTGTCCTTCCCCCTCAGATATGCATATAAACATTATTTTCTCAAGCTTCAGAGCAACATGGAGATGGTGAAGGTTTTCTTGGCATGTTATGGAGTTGCTACAAAATCACATAGAGGTGGTGCTAGGATGGACGAACAACAATGCACAAACCATCGTCCAATAGATTTGGAGGGAATAGATCTAGACAACTAAGAGTGAGTAACATGTCGTCATCAGACATATGATTAATATGGGAGAAATGGCTTAAGGATTAACATGAAGGACAATAGTTCACAACATCATGGATAAGGTGAAGCTTGGCTTGGCATGCTACTATTTCATGATCACTCTCTATTGTATTTATGGGAGATCATATCTCTCAGAGAAAACATATGGAGAAGTGGGGTTCAAGTGCATACGAGAGGAAACAAAATCCTTAGAAAACATGCTTATCATGTTGACAAACCACATGCAAGTGACCAAGTGGGAGGGAACTTGGTAGCTCACCATACACAAAGTTGGCATCTCATTAGAGGGTTATGAGTTATGCATAGGAAAATATTAAGAATTTAATGTTTCAAATTAATGTTATGTTGAAACTTAGCATTAATTCACATTTCTATGTACATATCCTATTCACCAAGTTTCAACCATTTGCTTCCCTAAGTTTTTTTCCACTTGCCTCGATATGAGGCCAAATAAGGCCTCCAACTTAAAACTTAGGGTTAAATAACAAATATGAGTTGAAAAATTGCATGAAACAATTGAAACTTTGGTTAAATTTATTTCTTTTCATGCCATACTAATAGGGGAATTCAAAATCGATTACTAATAGTCCTTGTAGCCTAAAGGGCGGGGACTAATAAGAAAGGATGATGGCTACACAAAAAATCATATTAGGAGGTAATAACTTTAAGAATTTAAAGAAAAAGAAATATTCCTTTAAGAAGATGAAGTTATAGAAGCATCCTATAAAATGTTAGTTAGGATGTATAGATTGTAGTTTGAGAAACCCTACCATGATATAAAATAAGATTTATAAGTTGAAATTGAAAAGAAGTAACCAAATGTATCCCTTCCAACAATGAAGGAGGGTAATGAAAAGATGTTGATGGTGAGGGTGAGATCATAAATTGTACATAAGAAGGTGATTCAATGGGATATGTTCCTTTGGGAGCATAATACCTAACTGAGAAGTTTAATGGGGTGGAAGAGAAGTATAAAGAGGTTTTGAGATCAAGAAGAGTTTAGGAAAGAATTAAGTTCAAGGAAGAAGATCCTAGTACAATTACCAGGGTGTTCAAAAGGAAATATTGCCTAGAAGAGTTTATATTATTAACATTGAAGACCATGTTTATTTGATGGAGAGGGAGGTAGAATACCCTTTTGGGTTAAATTCAACTTGATTTAAAAATAAATGGAAATGTAGCTTTTGTTGGAGGAATCTACAAAATAAAAGAGAAGGAAAAGGAAAGGACAAACTGAAATGTTGGGAGAATATGGTTACCAAGTTAACGTGCGAAACAATGCACCCAAGAATGAGGTTCCAATGTATGAGAGGGATTGAATTCTTTATATTACTAAATGAATAAGGAAGGCTAATGAGAAGGAAGAGTTTGCGTATGAGTAATAGAAATCTATTTTGTAGAACAAGCAGAGCGAAAATGGTTATGGACAATTGGAAGAGGAATAATTCATCTTGAAGTAGGAGGATGATGAGATTAATCAACTAATATATAAAAATAGGGATGCATTGGAGGACACTAGTGATGAATATCTTGATGTGAATGAAGTAATTCTTAAAGAGGGAGAAGAATTGTAAGGAATATCTAAAGTGGCATGAAGTTAAAGGAATACATTGAGGCTTCTTATTCCATTTTATCATATTGAGGTTCTCATTCTAATAATGGAGAAAAAGGAAAATGACTTTCCCATGATTAATGGCATGAGAAGTCATGAATTTATAAGAGAATCTAAGAATGAGGGGGTAATGATGGAAGTGATAGAAATGGTCAGAATCATAGTTGAAGTACTTGGTAGATCCCATGTGAAACCTTGTTGATTCTTGAAATTCCTGGAGTTTATGATGAACACTGAAGATATGAGCTAGAAAGATATAAAGGATCATGGGAAAATATTGGGAATGTTGGTTAGAGTGAATATGAAGAAATGGAATTATACATGGTTCAATGTATGGAGTTGGTAGAATAAGTGGAAGTGGTGTAAACTTTCTTGTGTACCTATTGACATAGCATGCACATTAAGGACTAAATATCAATAGATTTTAACAACTACACATAGCCTCAACATGATTTCATGGTTTTCTTTTTAATTATAGAGCTTGATGTAGGGGAATCAAACCTAAACATGCATGTGTCATTGTATTCTACAATGCACCCATAGAAAATTGGTGAAAAGGTTGAGGAAACATTTATTAATCCTCCATCATCACATTGTGGAACCCAAATCAAATGGAAGAGACCCAATGAAGGTTCACACATTAGCCAAAAGGTCAATTTAATTTTGGTCACTAAACTATTTTCCACAAATGAATGAAATTTCATTATGTAGTTTTATTTTTGGGAAATGATTCCATCAAGAAAATATATTGAAGGATTCCTATTCATTATATCCTTTAACTATGATCTATAATTCCTCATCTCACTAGGAGTAAATTGTCAACCAAAATCATTGATGAAACCTTAGGTTTTCATCTATTTTTATTCCCAATAGTCATGATGAACCCCAAAGATTTTTTTTTTTGGTTGGAGTCTAGTAATTTTGTTTTGTATAATATACTCTAGAATTACCCAAGATGTAACATTTCCCAACTTAACTGAAGAACATTGCTAGGTGGAATATACATAAACAAAAAAAATATTATTAATTAATCATGTATCTTAATAACTATAGGAAAACACACATTTTTAACCATTGTTGATAACATTAATTAAATGTAGCTACAACATGATAAAATATGCATGAATGCAATTTAAATAAATTAACACAACAACATATAAATCCTATTAAACATATAATGAATTGACAACCATTAAGATCATAAATATAACACATAAAACATATAAAACACTTATATTTTAAATCATTTTTCCAAACAATTGCTTGGGATTGATGTTTCACCAGACCATAGACTTGTTTTTATAGATATTAATAGCAAGCCACCCTTGAGCTAGCAATAGAAATCCAAAAAAGAGGGTGGTCTCTCATTGTCCACTCATAGCTCAAGAAATCCCACCACCCAATGGTATTCTCCTATATATATCCCTATTTTCCACAAAAATTCTTTCTCTTATCCCACTTAACCCAAAGAATGTACCCCTTTAGTACTCCTGGTCCATATATAATCCCATTAATTTATCAGGGTCTCTCTAGCACAAGTAACCAAGAATATCACTACGTGTAAACTCAAGGGATCTCACTGGTAACAAAACTACCAGGAAAATAACAAAAATCACTTGTTGTTATAGTGCAACTCACATAGGAGTTCACTCTTCATGCCTAACAACTTACCTCTTCAGTCATTTTCTCCAAACACTATTCATAATTCTCCTTCTATGGTTTCTCCATTTCTATCTCTAATACTCCCTATTCTATACATTTTGTTCATTCCAAACATGACTATCCAAAAATTGTGACCCATGAAAAACTGTGATTTTCTAATTTTTTCCCCTTGGCCACACAAATTTCCTCTCCTTTGTCTTTCTTTATTGACTTATACTCTTCCCAAAACTAATTGTACTATGTCCCATGCTCTCAATAACTATTGTATTTTATTTCTCATACCCACCCTTACATGAATTCAATAATGTGGGTTTGGATTGATACCCATGAATAATTATCCCCTTGGGAACCTCTTAGACACTCCTAGAAAATACCCTCTCTTGTTGATTAATCCTCCCTCATATATCTCCATATCCCCTAGCAACTGTAATCACATTTTATTTGTTAAAACTCATAAATATATTTGCATATACATCTCTTAGTCACGGTCATACATTATATCTACATTAAGAATTAATTAAACTATTGATTATAAAGGGAACATTACACCAGAACAATAGTTAGGTGAGGGGTCACCAAGCACCATATTATTGTGAGGAGATATAGAAATTACCCCTCCCCATGATATCTATGTGACAATATGATATGGTGGCTTTTTCACCCATATGGATTTTATTAAACGCTCCCCAAATTTTTTGAGATAAGGAATATGAGAGTAGGAAAATGCACATGGGGGACAAGTGGGGACAACCCAAAAAAATTGGGAAATTCATAGGGGACGAGTCTATGTCAAGGTCTCTAAAATAAGTGAATTTGTTTATAAAATTATGAAAATAAACTAAAAATATCAACTACAACAATTCATCCCATGCAAATTATCATTCTACACTGTAAATACTAAAGATAAATTTGTAAACAAAACAAATATGATTCCTCAAAGACAATTGTTATTATCATATTTTCATTGCTATATTATATTTCACATTGAATCAATCATACATATACATCAAAATTCAAATTTCAAATTTATAACTTACAAAAAAATCATAAATAACATACTATGATTCATATTAATTATTTTAAATACTACAAAATATCTTATGAGCATAAATAACATACTATGGTTCATATTAATTATTCTAAATACTTTCAAGTAATTTAAATACTAAATAGTAGATACTAAAGTCTAAACTAATCAATTAAAATTATTAAATACTAAATAGTAGATACTAAAGTCTAAACTAATAAATTAAAATTATTTAAAAATAATAAAGTATATAAAATTCAATAATTTTAATTTGTTTGTAAACTTAAATAAGACTAAGAGCAATAGATACTTGTAATAAAAAATAAAAAATAGTAAATATTATGTAAAATAAGTAATTTTAAGTTATTTATAAACTTAAATAAGACTAAGACCAATAAACAATTGTAATTGCCAAAATAACAATTGGATATATGAATTTGAGAAGCACATTGCAGAATTTGCATTTAAATTGCATAACTATGTAATTTTAATATAAAACCTATCACGCATTTAAGTTAAAGTTCCCCTTTGCATGTTTTTTTTTATGTAATTGTTTGTGCTTCATATTTTGTTGTCCACTTTGAGTGTCTACTTTAAGAAACCTACATTAAATTTCCTTACCATAGATTGCTAGTAGGAAAAAACTATTTGGATCCTCATAACAACAAACCATGACATAATTGGATAATAAAGAACCTCCACTCAACCATTATATACTTATTAGTAGTGGCAAGTAAATTTAGTGTTAGAATCTCAACCATTATATACTTGTTAGTAGTGGCAAGTAAATTTAGTGTTAGGTAAAGTTTTCTAACAATTTGTTCGAGAATTTGAGTGATAGTTATTAACTGTTAGCAAGAATTAACATAAAGTAGTGAATATAACAAAATAACATCATTGAAATAGAAATCAGGGATTGAAAACCATTGTTAAAATCAATAATAGAACCTCATGGCATTAATGGTAAACAGGGGAAATATTGGTCTATCTCACTTTTTAAAAAGTTGTACTAAATTACTTGGTTTTTGTGATTTAATGTGAGTGTAGACATAACATTCTAAGAAAAAAATATTTTCATCTTTAATTTTCTTAGTGTCACAAAGATGGACAAATTCTTTCAACCCATGATGTTTTTATTGTTTTCCAATGGACTATTTCATTCTGGAGCCCGTGAGATTTGAGGAACTGTTCAATTCCATGTTTAGATATGGAGCTTCTAAGAGTTCATTCTTATTTTAGCAATGTTGATTTTGTTCTTTAAACTGCTTAAAACAAAGATGTACTTTTAATGTTTTAAATTGGGGGTAATCATCTCCTTGTAGTATTTTAATTTTCTCTTATCCTCTAATGCCTTATAGCACCAAAATTTCTACTTAAATTTAGAGGTAATGCCAATTTTAATATTATTGATATTTTGTAGAGTTACCTCTTCCTCAATTCCCCAATGATTTAACTTAATGCCAATCCCACTTGAGCGAAGTTGTTTTGAGTGGAGTTTGAGGTACTCATAAAAAGTCATTTGTATTCTATGTTATTTAACAAGTTTGCACCCCTTCCACTTATTCCATGAGGAGGATAAGATAGGATGTATTTCCTTTCATTTTAAATTACAAGTTATAAAACACTTATGGATTTTTTCCATCTTTATCCATGAAATATAGAGATGTTGTAGCCCTAAACCTCATAACCATTTAACATAACATGAGTGACAATAATCTCAAACAGGAGTTCATTTTTATCCAATAACCAAAGTTTTTTGGATTTACAATTCTTTTCAGGGTCAAAATAAGCTTTCCACCCTCCATTTATCATTTTTTCAAGGATAAACATTGATATAGTTTGAATTAAGCTTGTTATGTAAATTAATTTTGAGGCATTTGTGAAGTCAATTCCTTAAGTTATTATTGACATACTCAAAGTTATCATAGGTAATCTTTTTGGATTTCATTATCATAACTTTTTTATAAGGATCAACAATCATACCGGTACTAGAAAAGAAATCCTTGGGAATTCTTAATCTCTTTTAGAGATCATATGGACACCTTACCATAAGATGAATATCATTAGTATAAAGAAGAAGGATGATGACTAGTCTAACTAACATTGTGCCAACACACCACGCTCCTTCCAAACAATCCTCTAACTTGTCAATGTATATGTCAAAAATGATAAGACCGTCCCCACTTTCACTCTAGTTACTACCTTACTTATTTCAACCTTATTGCAATAACAATATGCCAAACATTTTTTAAAATCAACAAAAATAAAAAATATATATAATACATTACTTTATTATTACAACACTCCTACTCAATAATAAAATTATATATATATATATATATATATGACTTAACTCTTAATATTATATACATATATATAACACACTTAACTCTTAATATTACGAGAACATTTAATTTCGTAATTCAAAATTTAAAAGATACAAAGAGCTCATTATAACATTATAATAATATGTTATTAAGCAAAACACCTAAGGACCACAAAACAAACATACATATTCAAAAGAAATTACTAAAAAATTACTCATTTCCATACTGTGTTCAAAATCAATATTATAAACTCAAGTATAACATAAGTGTTGGTATAATCTTCTAAACGTGTTACCAATAACAATATAATTCCACACAGCTACACCTACAAAGTCACATGGACCATAGGATAATCTCCATTACTCGATGGCAATCCTCAATCTCCATTACTCGATGCTTTGTAAACTCACAGTTTCAATGGTTCCTGGTCTTCCTTCAGAAAATAGATCCACTGCAATGGCTCTTAATTAAGATTTTGAAATAAAAGAATTTGGTTTTTCATATATATTAAAAAAACATTCAATCCCTCTCTTCTGGTCAGATTGATCCAATACATCCTTTCAATTGTTGTCGAGCCTTTTTAACTACCTTCGTTATCTCCCACTTCTCCCTGTACTCCTCCGTTATCTCTCTCTTTTCCCCGTAGTCCTCATCATAACGTGCAGACGATTGTAGCAGGTGGAACTAACATAAAACAAACGACGATATTTTTAAAAGTTGGAATTAATTTGTTTTAAAAACATAAATTGGTAAGAAGATTGTAACAGGTAGAACAAACATTGAAGTAAAACAAACGGTGACATTTTTCAAAAGTTAGAATTATTCTGTTTTAAAAGCAGACCGATCTTCATACTAATTATCCAAAAGTGTTTCTTACAAGAACTTGCACTGGTTTAGAATCTGGTGAACATATATTCTTCACAAAATCCACTGCAAATCTCATAACATAAAACCCGCAAACCGTGCTATTCGATTCCTGAGGCGACTGCATATTAATCTTAATCTCATAGTTAGTTGAGGATATATTAATCTTTGAAAGTTGCATACAATGAAAGTGGCTAAGACCCAAATAAAAAAACCTTAGCATTATTTGATGCCATTTTACGTTTTCTTCATCTATATGGGCCTTCTTAGCAACAACCCTGCAATAGGGTTTACAAAAAGAAATTTAAACATCTATAAGAAAGCATAATAAAATGAATTAAAATAATAATGGATGTGGAGCTCTTAGTTGCCTTACTTTGCTATGGCATATCCAAGATGTTCTTTTATTCCAGCGTGTCATCAAGAAATGATAGTACAGCTAGCCAGGACAACTGGCAGTGTACATTCAGACTGTTAGGGCTACATTATATTTAACACTCTCTCTTAAACTCAACAGTTACAAACATCAGCACTGATGATGCCCAAGTGTTGTCTCTGAAAATCAAAAACGGATTTTGCCACTGGCTTTGTGAAGATATCTGAGAGTTGATCTCGAGAGCCACAAAATTTAAGTACAATATCACCATTATTGATTAGCTCACGGATGAAGTGAAAGTGAGTGTCAATGTGTTTGCTTTTCTTGTAAAACACATGATTTTTGGATAGAAAAATTGCTGAGGTGTTGTCACAGAAAATAGGAGTTGGATCCTTTTCTGTATGTGGCATATCTTTTAATATTCTTCTCAACCACACAGCTTGACAGGAAGCTGAGGTAGCAACGACATACTCTGCCTCTGCAAAAGATATTGATACAATTGGTTGCTTCTTTGATGCCCATGAAATAAAGTTCGTGCCCAGGTGAAAAACATGTCACGAGGTGCTTTCCTGTCATCTAGGCTGCCTGCAAAATCACTGTCTGTGTAACCAGAGAGGTGATTATCATCAGATTGAGTATACCATAAGCCAAAATTGAGAGTTCCTACAACATATCTAAGAATCCATTTCGTCATCTTCCAGTGAGAGTCTTTGGGGGACTCCATGAATCTAGAAACAAGGTTGGCTGCATACATAATATCATTCCTAGTTGTTGTAAGATAAAACAAACTGCCTACTAAACTTTTGTACAAGGTAGGGTCCACTGTAGGGCCTTCATCTTTCTTGCTCAATTTTATGCCTAGGGGTATAGGGTTTTCTATTGGATTGCATTCTTCCATGTAGAATCTTTTGATGATGTTTGCTGCATACTTTTTCTGACAGACAAAAATTTCTTTGGTTGATTGATCAACCTCCATCCCCAAAAATATTTCATTGTGCCAAGTTCTATCATCTCAAACTCAGATTGCATGGCATGTTTAAAACTGTTTAACTCAAGATTTCCAGTATATATCATGTCATCAACATATAAACATACAATCGATATTTTACCGTGCCGATATGTTTTGGTGTAAAGAGTTGGCTCATTTTGGCTTCTACTAAAACCACTTTTGATAAGGTAAGTGTCAATTCTGTTGTACCAAGATCTCGGGGCTTGCTTTAAGCCATACAAAGTTTTCATCAACTGATATACTTTGGTTGGCTTCTCTTGGACTTCAAATCTAGGTGGCTGATCGACATAAACTTCATCTTCTAAGAAACCATTCAGGAACGCTGAATTGACATCCATCTGGTATACTTGCCATTTATGTTAGACTATTATGGCCAATAGAGTCCTTACAGTGTCTATTCTTGCTACTGGAGCAAAATTTTCACCATAATTAGTACTTGGTTGTTGTGAGAATCCTTTGGCAACAAGTCTTGCCTTGTGTTTTTCAATCTACCTTTTTTCATTGAGTTTAGTTTTGTAAACCCACTTGACACCAATACTCTTCTTGTGTCTGGGAAAATCAACAAGATCCCATGTCTTGTTCTTCTCAATGGAGTCAATCTCTTGGTTCATGGCTTGAACCCAATGTGGCTCCTTAACTGCTTCTTTAAAGGATGTAGGTTGACATGACATTAATGAAAAAATATTGTGGTGTTCAATGTCATCTGACTGCTGATGGATTTCTCTCAAACTTTGAGTTGTCTGATTTTGAAGTTCAAAGGATGAGTCTCTACTTGAAGTTGAGTTATCCTGAGAATTTTCGGGTTGTCCTTCTACTTGCAATCTTAGAGGAGCAGGTTGAGGTATTGGTTGTCCTGAATTTTCTGTGTTTTCAGAACTGGGCAGCAATGGATTTTGACTGTCCATTTGCTAATTTTCAGATTCGTTCCAGAGTTCATCTTCCAGAAATTTTACATCTCTGATGAGAATTAGTTTCTTTGAGATTGGATTGTAAAGCCTGTAAGCTTTAGATGTTTCACTGTATCCAGTAAAGATACATTTCTCACTTCTATCATCCAGTTTCTTCCTTAATTCGAAAGGTATGTGAGTGTATGTTATGCATCTCAATGTCCTTAGATGTGCAACATTTAGCTTTGTCTCACTCCATGATTCTTGAGGGACTTTCATCTTTATAATGGTGGTTGGACATCTATTCAAGAGATAAGATGATCATGCTACTACTTCAGCCCAAAAAGTATTTGACAAACATTTCTCTTTGAGTAGGCTTCTTGCCATGTTCATTATTGTCTGGTTTTTCCTTTCAACCACTCCATTCTATTGTGGAGTATACATGGTTGTAGTTTGCATGATAATGCCTTGTGATTTGAAAAAAATTGCAAATTCGTTGGAGTTGTATTCTCCTCCTCTATATGACCTGAGATATTTTATATATTTGCCACTATGTTTTTTAGCTTCTTCTTTGAATTCTTTGAATTTTGCAAAAGTTTCAGACTTGTGTATGAGAAAATAGATCCAGATTTTATTGCTAAAGTCATCAATAAACGTTAGAAAATAAAAGCTACCACCTATTTACTCTATTTTCATTGGTCCACATAGGTTAACGTGAACAAGTTCGAGATGTTGTTTGGCTTGAGTGGAGGACTGTGGAAAACTAGTTCTCTTATGTTTTCCAAGTATGAAAGATTCACATAGGGAATTTTTCTCTTTGAAGATAGGGGGACCTTTGACCATGGAGTGATTATGTAGAAGACTTAAGCTCTAAATGGGTAGATGTCCAAATATTGTATGACAAACCATATTTTCATTGGGGGTGGATGCACTTTGTGCATATGTTTGGATCAGATTTGTAGTTATGAGGGTGAGGGGAAACATCCTATTCTGAGACATGTGGATTTCGGAATTCAATTTTCTATTGGGGGTTTTATCATATATCCTACAAGATGCTCCCTCAAAAAGTACTTTATATCCATGTTCAATGAGTTGTCCTACACTTAGAAGATTATGTTTCAGATCTAGAACATGATAGACATTGTTTATGTCTTTCTTTACATTTTGTTTAGTAAGAACAGGTATAATTCCTTTTCCTTGAACTTTGACTAAGGAATCATTTCCAAGTGTAATATCAGATGAAATTGAAGAATCAATGCATGAAAGTAAATCTTTGTTACCTTTCATGTGATTACTACATCCATTGTCCATCAACCAGATATCTTTAGGTTGTTCTTCAGACTTGTGACATAAGAGAAACATACCTCCTGAGGTTTCTCCCATATGATTTGACACATGTGCTTTGCCTGAGAGCTGATCTACTTGCTTCTTATTGCATTCATATTCATAGTGCCCATACTTTTTGCAGTAATAGCATTGTATGCTTGATTTTTCATTTGATCTTCTCCCTCTACCTCTTTGAGGCTGGAAATTCTGATTCAGGTGCTGGTGTCTCTGACCTTGGAAATTTTGATTTTGGTTCTGTTGTCTGTTACCTCCACTTGAGGGTTGTGTACTTGTAATGGTCCCTCGGCCTTGGTGACCTTTTCCTCTTCCTCTTCTTCTCCCTCTGTTGAAGGAGAATTGAGTTTTGAAGGCATTGGCGATTGACTCATTTGTGAGACGCAGTCTGGTCTCATGTGTCAACAGGGAACCAATTAGTTCATCTGTTGAAAAATGTGACAGATCCTTGGATTCAAGGATTGTTGTAACAACCATTTCAAATTTCTTTGGTAAACTTCTAAGGACTTTCTCAACAATGCGTTGATCAGGGATGGATTCACCAGTCAATCTGATCTGGTTTACGATTCCCATGACTCTGGTCATAAATTGATCCACATTTTAAGACTTTGTTATTCTTAAAGTCTCAAATTGCGTCCTCAAGGTCTACAGTTTGACTGTTTTGACCATGTCATTTCTTTGTAGGCTGATTTAAGGATGTCCCAGGCATGTTTTGAAGTAACAACACCTGTGATTTTTTAGAAAATCGAGTCATCCACTAAATTTTGAATCTATAATTTGGCTTTATTCTCTTTGTTCTTCTGTGTTTCCTAAGCATTTCTTTGTGGGTTTGACATGGCAACAAGGTCTGTTGGATCTGGTTCCACATATCCAAGATCCATTGGATCCCAACACTCTTGTGCTTACAAGAAGGATCTCATTCGAAGAGACCAAAACTCATAATTCTTTCCAAGAAGAACTGGGCCTTGATTTGGTCCTAAATTGATAGACTTGGCCATCTTTAAAGAATTTAACACGTTTGAAAAAAATGTTGGAAAAATTTTGTGTTTACCTATTTCCTGTGTGTAAACTAATTTCTTGTAGTGACTTCAGAACTTCACAATTCGAGATTTTGTGAGTCTCTAATTTGGCCTTTCGCACTTCGAGACTTCAGGACTCCTATACACGAGTCCTCCAATGTCTTGTCTGCCCAACTCCCAGTCGCCGAAATGCTAAAAGGCGTGTAACGACCCTGTATTGGCCCTTAGCCTCCGTCTATGTGACCATGACCGGTGACCACTCTCCTAATTTTTCAAGCGCTACTGGCTTCGTGTGATTCGGGGAATTGCGATGCAAGCACTTCGTCGGTTCTTTGTTCCTCAATATGTCGAAACCCAAAATATCCTGGCACCTATCCTTCTCGAATGATTTTTTGGGATCTCGCAATTTGGGACTTTACGATGCAGGCACTTTGTCGGTTCTTTGTCCCTCAATATACCGAAACTTGAAATATCTTGGCACCTATCCTTCTCGAATACCTTTTCAGGATTTCGTGTTTCGGAACTTCGCGATGTAGGCACTCCACCGGTTATTTGTCCCTCAATATGCCGAAACCCAAAATATCCTGGCATCTATCCTTCTCGAACGTCTTTTCGAGATTTTGCGTTTCAGAACTTCGTGAATCCTGCTGCTCCAATTCATGACCCTTCGAACTTTCGGTATCTGAAATACTAAAGTACCAAATTCTGAAATGTTGAAGTACCAAATTCTGAAGTCCATTGTAGGGACTTCATCTTCTTTGCTCAATTTTGTGCCTAGAGGTATAGGATTTTTCGTTGGATTGTAGTCTTCCATGCAGAATCTTTTGAAGATGTTTGCTGCATACTTTTCCCGACAGAAAAAAATCCCTTTGGTTGATTGGTCAACCTCAATTCCCAAGAAATATTTTATGATGCCAAGATCTGTCATCTCAAATTCAGATTGCATGGCATGTCTAAAATTGGTTAACTCAAGATTTTCGGTATATATCATGTCATCAACATATAAACATACAATCAGAATTTTACCGTGTTAATCAATTTTGGTGTAGAGAGTTGGAACACTTTGGCTTCTGCTGAAACAACTCTTGATTAAGTAAGTGTCAAGTATGTTGTACCAAGCTCTTGGAGCTTGCTTTAAACCATACAAGGCTTGAAATTCAACCGATACACTTTGGTTGAATACTCTTGGACTTCAAATCAAGGTGGTTGATCCACATAAACCTCTTCTTCTAAGACACCATTCAGGAAGGTTGACTTGACATCCATCTAGTTTACTTGCCATTTGTGTTGAGTTGCTATGGCTAAGAGAGTCCTTACAGTGTGCAACCTTCCTTCTAGAGAAAAAATTTCACCATAATCAATACCTGGTTGTTGTGAGAATCCTTTGGCAACAAGTCTTGCTTTTTTTTTTCAATTTGTCCATTTTCAATGAGTTTAGTTTTGTAAACCCACTTGACACCAATACTTTTCTTGTGTCTAGGAATATCAACAAGATCCCATGTATTGTTATTCTCAATGGAGTCAATCTCTTGGTTCATGGATTGAGCCCAATGTATCTCCTTAGTTTCCTCTTTAAAATATGTAGGTCGTCATGGCATTAATGCAAAAAGATTGTGTTGATTAATGTCATCCAACCGCTGATGGATTTCTTTCAAACTTTGAGTTCTCTGATTTTGAAGTTCAGAGGATGAGTTTATGCTAGAAGTTGAGTTATCCTGAGAACTTTTAGATTGTCCTTGTACCTACAATCTTGGAAGAGTAGGTTGTTGTGTTTTTTTCCATGAACTGTCTATGTGTTAAAGAAGTGGTAGCAATGGATCTTGATTATCCATAGGCTAATTTTCAGACTCATTCCAGAACTGATTTTCAAAAATTTTTACATCTATGTTGAGAATCAATTTCTTTGAGATTAGATTGTAGAGCCTGTAAGATTTTGATGTTTCACTGTAGCGAGTAAAGATGCATTTCTCACTTCTATCATCTAATTTATTCCTTAATTTGGAAGGTATGTGAGCATATGCTATGTATCCAAATGTCCTGAGATGAGAAACATTTAGCTTTGTCCCTCTCCATGCTTCTTGAGGGACCTTCAACTTTAAATTGGTGGTTGGAGATCTATTCAGAAGACAAACTAAGAATGTTATTGCTTCAGCCCAAAATGTATTTGAAATAAATTTCTCTTTGAGTAGACTTCTTGCCATGTTCATTATTGTCTGATTTTTCCTTTCAGACACTCCATTTTGTTGTGGAGTATACATGGTTGTAGATTACATGATGATGCCTTGTGATTTGCAGATATTTGTAAATTCTTTTCAGCTGTATTCTCCTCCTCCATATGACATGAGAGATTTTAGATATTTTCCACTTTGTTTTTCAACTTTTTCTTTGAATTCTTTGAATTTTGCAAAAGTTTCAGACTTCTATCTAAGAAAATAGATCCATATTTTGATGTTAAATTCATCAATAACCATTAGAAAATAAATGCTACCACCTATTGACTCTGCTTGCATTGGTCCTCATAGGTCAGTGTGAACCTACTCTAAGTGTTTCTTGGCTTGAGTGGGGGAATGTGGAAAACTAGTTCTCTTATGTTTTCCAAGAATGGAAGATTCACATGGGGGATGTTGTTCTTTGAAGACATGGATGTAGGATAACTACGGAGCAAGCAAACCCGTTTTTTAGTAAAACACAATTGTTTGAATTTGGTCAGATTTTCAGGGGTAGTCTGAGTTTCACATGGATTAAAGTTCTCTACTATTGGTGGTGTAACTAGGTATGGAACTGCTCGTGCAACTAAAATGGAAACAATCGAATCAACTTACTCGGCTGACTCATATACATATGTTGACTTTTCTTATAGGTCAACATAATCAACTCTATACCTATGTTGCTAGTGATGCTTTCTTTGGTTCGGGGTAAACTGGGTATGGATCTCAATTTGTAACTAGCTATATAACGTGTAGGGATGTGCATAAGCTGCATTTCAAAACCTTTACTCTAGGGTTTTTCCCCGTTTTAAGCCAACACAGATGTCAAAAAAGTCTATCAGAGTTTTGGATTGGCCTGAAATTTTCTCACTCAGAAAAACTGCCAGAAAAATAACCTGGGAGAGAAGATTTCTCCCAAGTTAACCCACTCCGATATAAAATATTGTTGGAAAAAATCTATACAATACAAAATATTGTTGGAAATGTAATACATAATACTATTGGAAAACGTAATAGTAGAATTATTACTATGTAAATCCCTTACGTAAAGACATTAAATTTCCTTTGGCAACTTGGCAACCAAAATATTTTGACTTTTCAATGGACAAGATAGGAGGCAGTGTCAGGAGAATGACTGTAAGGTGTTGCAGTAGGGTGGGTAGTAGCTACAAGTATTTCTGAGGAATGTATTGCTAATGGTTATGTAGTGGGGAATGGATGAGGCCTTACAAAGTGAGATAATTTTTTTGTGGGGTAGCTCGTAGTTAAAGAATATAGTGTGTTGTATCCAAAGGAATTATAATGCTCCTAAAGCTTTGAAACTTAGATGTTGAATATAGAAGTGTTTTTCTATCGGGTGGTCAGTGTGGTCATAGTGCTAGGTGCCTAGTGTGACACTAAAAGATGTGTGTAACTAGGGAAAATAAAAGCCCTGGAAAAAAAGAACGAACTGACAAAAAGAGCAGCTTCTAGCTAAGTGGACGCAGCCATGAGAGGCGGAGGAAGAAAATTTAGAAGACAATTTTTTATAAAATAAAAAACATGTTATAAGAGGAGACTAAATACCTAAAGATATTCAACCCTGTGTGTGGTGATGAAGCATGTGGAAATCTATTCTTAAAAATAAGAATGTCTTAGAATGTCCTTATTAGATCTTGGCTATGAAAATAAGATGTGAAATATATTGAACCCTTTTTCTTACCTTCGCTATTAAAACCAAAACTGAAGTTCTACTAGGCATTCATCCCCAAGCTCGTCCTCTAAATGTTGGAAGAGGGCTCGTGATGCTACTTGCCCTGCAAGGGAAGGTTAAGAAGGTCTCGAGAGGTTGTGAGCAAGCGAAGTTTAAGAATCTCTCCAGAGGATGAAGTGAGGAGGTCTTCCTCCGATCGACCTTAAGGAGGTTTTTTTGGATCTACATGTTCATATTTCTCCTTTATGTTTTATTTAATATATATTTTTATTCAATATTTTATTTAATATTCTCTTCTATCTTTACTAGGGGAAAGTTCAAATCGTTGGGGGAGGGGTTTCTTGTTCCACAAACAAGGGGGTCTCATACACCAATTTGGTGTGTGGCTTGATAGTGACCTTAAAATTAGATGATTATTTATTTTCATGAATGGGCAGAATACCGAGTAAAACATTTTTATGTTTTACTCAAAGGTGTATCTTTACAAGGGACAAGTTCAAATAGTTGGGGGAGGGGTTTCTTGTTCCAAAAACAATTGGGTCTCATACAACAATTTGGTGTGTTTCTTTATAGTGACCTTAAAATTAGATGATTATTTATTTTCTTGAATGGGCATAATACTGAGTAAAACATTTTTATGTTTTACTCAAGGTGTATCTTTACAAGGGACACGATACTGAGTAAAACATTTTTATGTTTTACTCAAGGTGTATCTTTATAAGGGACAAGTTCAAATCGTCGCGGGAGGGGTTTCTTGTTCCACAAACAAGGGGGTCTCATACACCAATTTGTTGTGTGGTTTGATTGTGACCTTAAAATTAAAATTAGATGGTTATTTATTTTCATGAATGCTCGGAATACCGAGTAAAACATTTTTATGATTTACTGAAGGTGTATCTTTACAAGGGAAAAGTTAAAATTGTTGTGGGGGGGGTTCTTTTTCCAAAAACAAGGGGGTATCATAACCGATTTGGTGTGTGGTTTGATAGTGACCTTAAAATTAGATGATTATCTATTTTCATGAATGGACGGAATATCTAATAAAACATTTTTATGTTTTACTCAAGGTGGGGTGAGAACAAATATTGAGTAAAACATATTAGTGGTGGTGAGAGGAAATATTGAGCAAAACACATATTTTCATGGATGGGAGACCGAGATAAGGGAAATATTGAGTAATCACCCCACCTTGAGTTTTACTCGGTATTCCCCCAACTCATATAATTACTCAATATTCTCTGTGACACCCCACCCTCAAAATATCGAGTAATTATGTGAGTTAGAGAATTACCGAGTAAAACATATTTGACTCACAACTCATATAATTACTCAATATTCTTGGTGACACCCCACCCTCAAAATATCGAGTAATTATGTGAGTTAGAGAATTACCGAGTAAAACATATTTGACTCAAAGTGGGGGTGAAAGGAAATATTAAGTAAAACATAAATACTACTCAAACTACTTATTTCCCCAAGTGAGATAATTACTCAATATTCCCTATTACACCCCACCCTCAAAATATTGAGTATGTTTTACTAAATACTTCCCGTGTTCATCCTCACCGTCAATTGAAAATGAAAATAATAAAATTTGACCTTATATCATGTACAATAAAAATATAGTTATTACTCTCTACTATGCTATAAATAGAAACCTACATAAATGAAAGCATTCTACATCTTCTTCTTCTCTGTTTTTTAACCAATGTTTTTACTTATTAGTTTGATATCAAATTATGTGATGTCCACTCACTTGTGGTCCAACAATCCAACAATTAATCCGTGGGATTTTTCCATGGATGGCGAGGTTCTATGCTCAAGGTGTTCTCTAAGCCCAAAAAATAAGTGTTGTTATTGTTAAAAAAAAATAAAAATTGATATCTTTCTTTGAATAAAAGGGTTCTAATACATCAATTTGACATGTAATTTTGTTGTCATTTTAAAGTTAAATTATTATTAATATTATTAAACATATTTTCAATTTAAATTTTATCTTTGCATTTTTTTCAACATAGTACTAAGAAATTTATAGATGATCCATGTATTCGCAACTATATTGAACTTTAAATATTTAAAAATCTCAAAAAAAATATTAAATAATAAAATATTCACACTTCTCTTAAAAACAATTATTATTATTATTATCAATTAAAAATCATTTCCAATTTATATTTTATTTAAAATACTTGATAATATTTTTATTTTCTACATAACAAAAATTTATGAATGATCCATGCATTTCCAATTTTTATTGAGAAACATCAAATAGAAAGATTACGTGACATAGTGAGAGATGGAATCTGAATACTTTTGTTTACGTTGTTTTTCAGGTCCGAAAGGTTAAAGAAGTATGTGACAATAGATAATGCAATAAACAACTAAGGTCCCAAGATGGGATGAATTCGGATTCCTCTATACGGATTCCTGGTAGTATGAGATATTGTTTGAAAATAAAATATTTATTTATTAATTTATTCTTTTATAAGTATTATTATTATTATTTTTTATTATAATTATTTATTTTTTAATTATAATAATAATAATTTATTTTTAAAATCATAATTAAGTTAGATATCAAATTAGTGTATGGATTAATTATTGTGTTTAAAGATTTTACATCTTAGTATAGGGGAAATGTTCATATAATGATAAATAACAATTAATAATTTTTTTTTTATGAATAATAAAACTTTTTAAATTAATTGCATGCTCAATCTAGTATGAAAGAAATGTTTATAGAACATAAAGCATTAAAATAAAAATAAAAAATTAATAATAGAAAGTAAAAAACAAAAATTATAACAAAAAATTATGTGAGCTCCATTATATACACACTACAACTCAATATGGAGAGATGAGAGATGTCCAAGTAACTTAATACATTAAAATAATAATAATATCTTAGATCCATCTTAACTCTTGATCTATCAAAGACCTACAAGAATGAAATTTCTTGAGGTGCAAAGTTTTAATCTTTCCTTATGTTTTGTACTCTAAAAAAGGTTTTCACCTAAAGAAATTTGATCCCTCTAAGAGCTAGATAGATCCACAATTAAGATGGATCTAAACTAGTTTATTAAATTTAATATATATGAGTAAATTGTTAATTACCACAGGTATCCTACAGAAATGAGGAGAAAAACATGATTATATCCTTGTAATGGCTTTGTGCCTTATGTTGACCTTACCGTATGACCTTACCTTGGGTACCAGATTGGTAAGTACTCATTTTCGTTGAGAAATATAACCTCATTTAAACTATAAATATACTATTACCATTATTACAACAACTAAGATTATATATATATATGATCAACAACCCAATCATTTCTATTTTAATTGATTCAAGAGATAATGTTGTAGGAAAATCTACCCGCGGATAGGTAGATCTCCTCTTTAGAGAAAGACTCTTAACTCTTAAGATAGAAGATGCTTATCATGGACACTGACTTCCTTTTAGATCTAGATAAACTATTGTGTTAGGAGGAAGGAGAAAAGAAGTACCTTTTACCGGTGTTTGTCCCTACACGGTCCGAGTTGAGCTCCAATCTTAAACTCCTTGATAAGTGTCATAGACAAACAAAATTACAAACAACTTCCTACTCTACTGAGATTAGTTCAAAATAGATCTATCTATTAGAGACAAATCCATGTGAGATCAAACACAGATTTGAAAGAAATAGGCCAAGCATATTATATTAAAGAGAACAACAATGAAGAATACTTACAACCATAGATATGACTGTAGCAGCTTCGTCAAGCCCTCTTTGTCCGAACCCTTGCTCAAACAGTTTTCACACCGAATGATGATGTTCTGAATGATACCTTCTTCATGAGATCATAAGTTAGATGATTCACAATTATTTCCATCCTCTTTCACCATGAGAAGGCATGCTTATATAGGCTTGGAGAGGCCCAACTACTTGAGATATCTTTGGGGTAAGTTGAGGATTTTCCTCCTTCAGTTATGGATCTTCCCTAAGATCATGGCTTGACCAAGGATTCGAAACCAACCACCTTTAGATATTGAGGGGATCTTTCCCTCATTCTTCTCAGCAAACCAAATTTTTCCCGAAATAGGTACCGCTCCTCCAAAAAGGGCATCAGAGCATTATAATGCTACCCAAAAGAAGAATAGCAAGTGCCAGTGCTCCTAATAGTTGCAGCGCTCCTCAAAAATGGCATCAGGTCATTATAATTCTCCCCGACAGTATATGGGGGAGCGCTCTCCCCTGAAACTCATTTTTTAGTGGTTCTTTTAATGGTAAGAAACTTGTACTTCTAGTAGACTGATTCCTCCTCTTCAAAACTAGTCTTTGAGGTGTCCTAGGTGTCCCTGTCATGTTGTTGGAGGCATGACATAGGAAATAAGACAGTATGATGTTAGCAATACTTATAGCACTTGCGGTCAAGATGTGACACTTGCAACACTTGTAATGACGACACTTGCGACACTTTTGAAGTGAGTAATTTTGAGGTGTAACAGATTGCCCCCCAAAGTGTGAAGTTAGAAGATGAGAACTGATAACTGAAATACTTTGCAGGCTTTCAAGCAAGGGTGCAGGCTCAAAGAAATTGACAAAAGCTACACACAACCATCAAACAAACATTAAAACATGCTTCAAACCCAAGGCATGAATACCTATGCTTTAGTGATAGAGACTTTCAAGGTATGGCTGCCATAAATAAACTACGGATCCATAATTATAATGACAAAGAGATATATCCATTGAGGATACACTGTGGATCTATACTCCAATGACCTGAATTGATCGTAGCCACGAAGAATACATAGTGTATCTACGAGATGACAAGACATAGCCACGACCAATACAAAGTGGATCTATGCAACAATATATGTGTCTTTGTTCAAAAGAAACTCCTTCACAACCTGGGAAAAGTACATATCAAAGTGATTAGTCAACCCAGGGTCTTCTTACCGATTCCGATGTAGTACGAATCTAACCATGTGAATAGATGTCCTGATGTCGAACATGGAAGAATCCACTTGATTACCAGTCAATGATGTAAAATGTTAACAAGCATGAGGGAAATCACCATTGATGTTAATGATTCCCAAGGTACCCTAGTACATTCCAATGAATGTGAATGTATAAGATGAAGTCGAACATCTGTGTAATCATCCGATCAGAGGTTAATGATGTAAACCCACCGTTGAATGCGAGGAGGCCTGCCATTAAGGCATGCAGGTCCCAAAGTACTAACTAGTTTCTAAGTCTAGTTCCTGGATAATGTGTTGAAGTCGACAGGAATAGACTCTTCGAAGGAGGGACTTGATGTATCCCCCATCAACGAAACAAAACATACACATAGATGTAACTGGTATATCAAATGAACATGGACTGAATCAGGTATTGAGACAAGATATTTTTGATGGTTAAATCTCGAGGTGGATACTTCCCTTGAACACTGAGGCACAACAGTAGAAACATGACATGGACCAAAACTTGACGATGCAGTGGATGTTGTGACTTCTGTCAAGTGACTTAAAGGAGTAAAAGAAACTCAAAGGATTGGCTCAGTGCAGAGGTTCAGTGGATTAAAATGTGTGCAAAGACAAGGTGCCATGTTCAAGGGCGACCATAAGAGTTACTTGGTAATGTTCTCAAAAATTGCTTGGCTTGCTTCTTTGAATTTTTCCCTCATCCAGATAGATGAGTACCTCTTTTTGATATAACGAGCTCGAGGAGGGTAACGCATGATCGATATAACTCACCTTCTGTAAGTTCCTCTTGTTTTGTTTAACGAACTGGAAGAAGTAAGGGTTTGATCTCGTATGGGCCCTTCAATGTATGATGGTTTAATGAGTCCACAGAAGGTAAACTCAAAGGTTTTTCATGATTATAAAGTCTGGAAAAACACTTAAAAGAGAACTCTCTCAGTTTCTTTTTCGTAAAGTAGTCTGATGAGACCGAAAAAGAGATAAACTATCACTCAACAAACATTTTCTTCAAATACTTTAATGAGTGTGAAGAGAACAAGGTCGCTCGGAAATATTTTCATGTTTAGAGAGTCTGAAAAGAGCTTAAAGGAGACTCCAGGGGGTTCCTTTTTCGTGTATCCATACAGGTCCAAAAAGACATAAAATTTTACCCTAATGCATTCTCATGTATTTATGAGTATGAGAAAGAACAAAGACTAAGATCAGTATGCCCCCAGCTTGAAAATCTAGCGGATTAACTCCAGAATGATCATTAAAGGTTGGAGACATGCCCTTCAAGCTTCAATTCATTCACCGACTTTGAGGTTGTCACCAATTTCTCTAGTAAATGAGAAAAAGGAGAAGGGTGGATGAAAAGAAGGTTCAAGAGAGGTGACTATTTCATTTTTTAACGAGCTTGACACACGAAAATAATTATGCTCAGGGTTCTGGGTTCAATCCATAGATTATTGTTTCATTTTTTAACGAGCTTGCTGTAGAGAGGAAAACTATGCTTAAGACCTCTGTTTCATTTTTTAACGATCTTGCCACAGAGAAGAGAAACTATGCTCGCAACTTCTTCTTTATCATGGATTCAAAGAGGATAATGCTTTGGAAGGACACCATGCCAAGGGACAAAACTCGGTCATGGCTTCCAAGAGATCTTCATTGGATGGAAGATAATCACTCTGGAAGGAACACATGTCGAGGTTTGTGATAGGGGTAACAAGATTAGGCTCCAATAGCCCTATCGAATAAATCACCATGTCAACTACCAGATCTAAATCATCAGAAGTTGAAGGCATGGGAGACGATAGAAAATCGTCATCAAGAGGGGAGATAGACTGTATATCTACCCAAATGTCTTCACGAGGGGGAAGAAAAGAGGATCGATGATGGTTATCATCCCAAGGTAGCTCGTCAATGTGCAACATTTCCATGATAGATTCATTTGAGGGAAAATTTGGGGAAATGTAATCGATCGTAGACGCCAAGGAACTCAATCGTGATTGCATCGAGGAAACGACAGGAGCCAATAGATGTTGGTCATCCAACGTGGGAGAATCGGATGGGATAGAAACGTATGATGTTTTGGCTATACTAAGTGGAACAGTGTCACCTAGTGCATCAAAGTCCAATGGACAAGGTACAATCCAAGGGTCAGATGATTCCAAAGATTGATAAGCGATAGTCGAAATTTTATCGATGATGGCAATATGATGTGTAGTTAGTTGAACTGGTGTAGGGAGGGTACCCATGAGGATAGAATCTTTAAGTAAGCCAACACCAATTCTTTCATACTTGATTTTGTGGTCTCCCAAGAAAGGAATATTGTTGGTAGCGGGAACGCAAGCATCGGTCATGCAGAAATCCAACTAATCAACAATGACAATTTTGTCATGATGAGGAAATTGTACACATCAAAAGACCGATGAGGCAATGATAGTCATAGCATAAAACCAACTTCTTTCAAGTAACAAGTTGTAATCAAGAGGATCATTGACCACCTTGACATCAATAGTAACATTTTCACCACCCAATTGGATGGGCAGGGACTATAAAATCCCATAGGGATGAAAACCTTGCCCATCAAAGGCGCATCACATCATTAGGGATTTGTTAAGTGGGGGTGATTTTTAGACCTTTCCGACATGCGAAAGACATGACACAAGTTGAGGCTCCCTCATCCAGAATAGTTCGGTGGATTTGTTGATTGTGAACAACAACATCAACTTGAAAATCAAGTTGGTGGGAGAGTCGAGATGTATAATTGTCCAAGTTATACTTGATCAGGTTGGATGACTTAGGATCAATAGCACCAATAGCGGCCAAGTGCATTCTAAGTTGACAAGGGCAGTGATGTAGAACTTCTAACGCAGACATAGTACACGGTGCTTGAGCCAAATCTTCAACAATGTTGTAGTTTTGGGTGGCACATAAACTGGGATTAAAGGTAGCTTTACGTATAGTGCTCTTAGGAGGGTGTAAAATAGAGTTCAACGTGGGTTTCTAAATTTGAAGTGGTCCAGACAAAGGATGAACCGATGGAAGACTAACGGAGGACGGTGATGGATCCGGTAAAGTACCAGTACCGTTAATGTATTTTCCTTTATCAGGGTTACCTAGTCTGTTGTATTTCTTAGAGTGAGTGGTCAAATTAATCCCATTAAACATATAAATATGTGCACTTGACGAGGCCTCATCATTAGGATGGCTAGAACTGCCCCCAGGAGAGAGGGTTTGAGCAACCATAGATTGTTGTTGTGGAAAAGGCTGAGTAAGCACAGCAGGTTGTGACTTTCCTTGGAAAATTTTGGCAACTTCATTGCGAACTGGGCAGTCTTGATTGTAGTGATCATCACCACAAATGATACACGGGAATTTCAGTTTTTGTTGTGGTTGATTTTTGGTAGCAGGTGTTTGAGCGTGATTTTTTGGTTGTTCATTGTTATTTTTTGATTTATTCTTTGTCTTCTTCTTACCTCTGGATTGTTGTGAAGGGGAAGATTGAACTGCATTCACCTCAAAGATCTGAGTTTGGGGGGAGGTAGAGGAGAGTGTAAGAAATTGGGAACTATATTGAGTTTTGACGAAACCGATAACACCGTCTGCATGATATGAAGATGATGGCTTATATGGATCGATATTAGCTCGAGCAGCATTTGGAATAAAATCATACAAAGTACCAAATTGTGGATAAACCAAATCTAAATACTGAGCCCGAGCGATGGCTTGTTCCTCAGTGACCACACCACACATAGTGGCATCACGAGAGATCGGGGGTAAAAGTGATTTAGTAAACCAATCCGCCAATAATATGTCAAGAATGATTACCTTGATCATCCTTCGTCGTCGCCTCCACTTATGAATATGGTCAGAGATATGCAGAGAGTCAGTTTGACAAAGGGAGGTCAAGAGTTCAGTACCCGTCTCATAGCGAATAAGTAGTTGAAAGTGCATGAGGAAAGACATGGCAAGGGAATTGAAATCATGAAAAGTAGCACGTGGTAGTTCAATATATAAATTTGTTGCCGAGCCTGTAAGTGTTTGATGGAAAAGACGCAAACATACAGAATCATATACATAGATGTAATTTTTAGATCAAATGAACATGGATTGACACAGGTATTGAGACAAGATATTTGTGATGGTTTACTCCCGAGAAGGGTACTTCCCTTGAACACTGAGGCACAACAGCAGAGACATGACATGGACCAAAACTTGATGATTCAATGGATGTTGTGACTTATGTCAGGTGACTCAAAGGAGTAAAAGAAACTCAAAGGATTGGCTTAGTGTAGAGGTTTAGTGGATTAAAATGCGTGCAAAGACAAGGTGCCATGTTCAAGGGCGACCATAAGAGTTACTTGGTAATGTTCTCAAAAATTGTTTGGCTTGCTTCTTTCAATTTTTCCCCCATCCAGATAGATGAGTACCTCTTTTTGATATAATGAGCTCGAGGAGGGTAACACATGATCGATATAACTCACCTTCTGTAAGTTCCTCTTGTTTTGTTTAATGAAATGGAAGAAATAAGGGTTTGATCCCGTATGGGCCCTTCAATGTATGATGGTTTAACGAGTCCAGAGAAGGTAAACTCAAAGGTTTTTCATGATTATAGAGTCTGGAAAAACACTTAAAAGAGAACTCTCTCAGTTTCTTTTTCGTAAAGTAGTCTAATGAGACCGAAAAATTGATAAACTATTACTGAACAAACGTTTTCTTCAAATACTTTAACAAGTGTGAAGAGAACAAGGTCGCTCATAAATATTTTCATGTTTAGAGAGTCTGAAAAGAGCTTAAAGGAGAATCTAGGGGGTTCCTTTTTCGTGTATCCATACAGGTCCAAAAAAGAAATAAAAGTTTACCCTGATGCATTCTCATGTATTTACGAGCACGAGAAAGAACAAAGACTAAGCTCTGTATGCCCCTAGCTTGAAAAGCTAGTGTCTTAACTCCAGAATGATCATTAAAGGCTAGAGACATGCCCTCCAAGCTTCAATTCATTCACCGACTTTGAGGTTGTCACCAATTTATCTAGTATATGAGAAAAAGGAGAAGGATGGATGAAAAGAAGGTTCAAGAGAGGTGACTGTTTCATTTTTTAACGAGCTTGACATAGGAAAAGAACTATGCTCAGGGTTCTGGGTTCGATCCCTAGATTGTTTCTTCATTTTTTAACGAGCTTGCTACAGAGAGGAAAACTATGTTCAAGACCTCTGTTTCATTTTTTAATGATCTTGCCACAAAGAAGAGAAACTATGCTTGCAACTTCTTCTTGATCATGGATTCCAAGAGGAAAATGCTTTGCCAGGGCACCATTCCAAGCGACAAAACTCGGTCATGGCTTCCAAAAGATCTTCATTGGATGGAAGATAATCACTTTGGAAGGAACACATGTCGATGGCTGTGATAGGGGTAACGAGATTAGGCTCCAATAGCCCTATCGAAGAAATCACCATGTCAACTACCATATCTAAATCATTAGAAGTTGAAGGCATGGGAAACGATAGAAAATCGTCATTAGGAGGGGAGATAGATGGTATATCTACCCAAATGTCTTCACAAGGGGGAAGAAAAGAGGATCGATGATGGTTATCATCCCAAGGTAGCTCGTCAATGTGCCACATTTCCATGATAGATTCATCTGAGGGAATATTTGGGGAAATGTAAGCGATCGTAGATGCCAAGGAACTCAACCATTATTGCATCGAGGAAACAACAGGAGCCAATAGATGTTGGTCATCTGACATGGGAGAAGCGGATGTGATAGAAACGTATGATGTTTCGGATGGACTAAGTGGCACGGTGTCACCTGGTGCATCAAAGTCCAATGGACAAGGTACAATCCAAGGGTCAGATGATTCCAAAGATTGATAAGCCATGGTCGAAATCATATCAACAATGGAAATATGATGTGTAGTTAGTGGAACTGGTGTAGGGAAGGTACCCATGAGGATATAATCTTTCAGTAAGCCAACACCAACACTTTCATATGTGGTTTTGTGGTCTCCCAGGAAAGGAATATTGTTGGTAGCAGGAACGCAAGCATCGGTCATGGAGAAATCCAACTAATCAACAATGACAATTTTGTCCTGATGAGGGAATTGTACACATCAAAAGACCGACGAGGCAGCGATAGTCATAGCATAAAACCAACTTCTTCCAAGTAACAAGCTGTAATCGAGAGGAGCATCGACCACCTCGACATCAACAGTAACATTTTTTCCACCCAATTGGATGGGCAGGGACTGTAAAATCCCATAGGGATGAAAACCTTGCCCATCGAAGTCGCATCACATCATTGGGGATTTGTTAAGTACAGGTGATTTTAGACCTTTCCGACACGCTAAAGACATGACACAAGTTGAGGCTCCCTCCTCCATAATAGTTCGGTGGATTTGTTGATTGTGAACAACAACATCAACTTGAAAAGCAAGTTGGTGGGAGAGTCGAGATGTATAATTGTCCAGGTTATACTTGATCTGGTTGGATGACTTAGGATCAATTGCACCAATAGAAGCCAAGTGTGTTCTAAGTTGACAAGGGAAGTGATGTAGAACTTCTAACGTAGACATAGCACACGGTGCTTGAGCCAAATCTTCAACAATGTTGTAGTTTTGGGCGGCACGTAAACTAGGATTAAAGGTAGCTTTACGTATAGCGCTCTTAGGAGGGTGTAAAATAGAGTCGAACGTGGGTTTCTCAATTTGAAGTGGTCCAGACGGAGGATGAACCGATGGAAGACTAACGGAGGATGATGATGGATCCAGTAAAGTATCGATACCGTTAATGTCTTTTCCTTTGTCAACGTTACCTAGTGTGTCGTATGTCTTAGAGTGAGTGGTCAAATTAATCCCATTAAACATATAAATATGTGCACTTGATGAGGCCTTGTCACTAGGATGGCTAGAACTGCCCCCAGGAGAGGGGGTTTGAGAAACCATGGATTGTTGTTGTGGAAAAGGATGAGTAAGCACAGTGGGTTGTGACTTTCCTTGCAAAATTTTGGCCACTTCATTGCGAACTGAACAGTCTCAAGTGTAGTGATCATCACCACAAATGATAGACGGGAATTTCAATTTTTGTTGTAGTTTATTTTCGGTAGCAGGTGTTTGAGCGTGATTTTTTGGTTTTTCATTGTTATTTTTTGATTTATTCTTTGTCTTCTTATTACCTCTGGATTGTTGTGAAGGGGAAGATTGAACTGCATTCACCTCAGAGATCTGAGTTTGGGGGGAGGTAGAGGATAGTGTAAGCAATTGGGAACTAGATTGAGTTTTGACAGAATCAATAACACCGTCTGCATGATATGAAGATGATGGCTTATATGCATCGGTATTAGCTCGAGAAGCATTCGGAAGAAAGTCATACAAAGTACCAGATTGTGAATAAACCAAATCTAAATATTGAGCACGAGCGATGGCTTGTTCCTCAGTGACCACACCACCCATAGCAGCATAACGAGCGATCGGGGTAAAAGTGATTTAGTAAACCAATCCGCCAATAATATGTCAGGAATGATTACCTTGGTCATCTTTCGTCGTCGCCTCCACTCATGAATATGGTCAGAGATATGCAGAGAGTTAGTTTGACGAAGGGAGGTCAAGAGTTCAGTACCTGTCTCATAGCGAATAGGCAGTTGAAAGTGCATGAGGAAAGACATGGAAAGGGAATTGAATTCATGAAAAGAAGCATGTGGTAGTTCAATATACAAATTTTTTGCCGAGCCTGTAAGTGTTTGATGAAAAAGACACAAACATACAGAATCATATACATCGATGTAATCTTTAGATCAAATGAACATGGAATAACATAGGTATTGAGACAAGATATTTGTGATGGCTGACTCTCGAGGCAGATACTTGCCTTGAACACTCAGGCACAACAGCAAAAACATGACATGGACCAAAACTTGATGATGCAGTGGATGTTGTGACTTATGTCAGGTGACTCAAAGGAGTAAAAGAAACTCAAAGGATTGGCTTAGTGCAGAGGTTTAGTGGATTAAAATGCGTGCAAAGACAAGGTGCCATGTTCAAGGGCGACCATAAGAGTTACTTGGTAATGTTCTCAAAAATTGTTTGGCTTGCTTCTTTCAATTTTTCCCCCATCCAGATAGACAAGTATCTATTTTTGATATAACGAGCTTGAGGAGGGTAATGCATGATCGATATAACTCACCTTCTATAAGTTCCTCTTCTTTTGTTTAATGAACTGGAAGAAGTAAGCGTTTAATCCTATATGGGCCCTTTAATGTATGATGGTTTAACGAGTCCAGAGAAGGTAAACTCAAAGGTTTTTCATGATTATAGAGTCTGGAAAAACACTTAAAAGAGAACTCTCTCAGTTTCTTTTTCATAAAGTAGTCTGATGAGACTGAAAAAGAGATAAACTATCACTCAACAAATGTTTTCTTCAAATACTTTAGCGAGCGTGAAGAGAACAAGGTCACTCGGAAATATTTGCATGTTTAGAGAGTCTGAAAAGAACTTAAAGGAGACTCCAGGGGGTTCCTTTTTCGTGTATCCATATAGGTCCAAAAAAGAGATAAAAGTTTACCCTGATGCATTCTCATGTATTTACGAGCACGAGAAAGAACAAAGACTAAGCTCAATATGCCCCCATCTTGAAAATCTAATGGCTTAACTCCAGAATGATCATTAAAGGATGGAGACATGCCCTCCAAGCTTCAATTCATTCACTGATTTTGAGATTGTGACCAATTTCTCTAGTAGATGAGAAAAAGGAGAAAGGTGGTTGAAAAGAAGGTTCAAGAGAGGTGACTGTTTCATTTTTTAATGAGTTTGACACAGGAAAAGAACTATGCTCAGGGTTCTGGGTTCGATCCCTAGATTTTTGTTTCATTTTTTAACAAGCTTTCTACAGAGAGGAAAACTATGCTCAAGACCTCTGTTTCATTTTTTAACGATCTTGCCACAGAGAGGAGAAACTATGCTCACAACTTCTTCTTGATAATGGATTCCAAGATGATAACGCTTTGGAAGGACACCATGCCAAGGGACAAAACTCAGTCATGGCTTCCAAGAGATCTTCATTGGATGGAAGATAATCACTCTGGAAGGAACACATGTTAAGGGTCGTGATAGGGGTAAGGAGATCAGGCTCCAATAGCCCTATCAAAGAAATCACCATGTCAACTACCGGATCTAAATCATCAGAAGTTGAAGGCATGCGAGATGATAGAAAATCTTCGTTAGGAGGGGAGATAGACTGTATACCTGCCCGAATGTCTTCACGAGCGGGAAGAAAAGAGGATCGATGATCGTTATCATCCCAAGGTAGCTCATCAATGCGAAACATTTCCATGATAGATTCATCCAAGGGAAAATTTGGGGAAATGTAATCTATCGTAGATGGCAAGGAACTCAACCGTGATTGCGTCGAGGAAACAACAGGAGCCAATAGATGTTGGTCATCTAACGTGGGAGAAGCGGATGGGATAGAAACGTATGATGTTTCGGCTGGACTAAGTGGCATAGTGTAACCTAGTGCATCAAAGTCCAATGGACAAGGTACAATCCAAGGGTCAGATGATTCCAAAGATGGATAAGCCATGGTCGAAATCATATCGACGATGGAAATATGATGTGTAGTTAGTGGAACTGGTGTAGGGAAGGTACCCATGAGGATAGAATATTTCAGTAAGCCAACACCAATTCTTTCATATGCGATTTTTTGGTCTCCCAGGAAAGGAATATTGTTGGTAGCAGGAACACAAGCATCGGTCATGTAGAAATCCAACTAATCAACAATGAAAATTTTGTCTTGATGCGGAAATTGTACACATCGAAAGGGGGACGAGGCAAAGATAGTCATAGCATAAAACCAACTTATTCCAATTAACAAGTTGTAATCGAGAGGAGCATCGACCACCTCGACATCAATAGTAACATTTTTGCCACCCAATTTGATGGGCAGGGACTGTAAAATCCCATGGGGATTAAAACCTCTCCCATCGAAGGTGCGTCACATCATTGGGGATTTGTTAAGTGAGGGTGATTTTAGACCTTTCCAACATGCTAAAGACATGACACAAGTTGAGGATCCCTCATCCAAAATAGGTCGGTGGATTTGTTGATTGTGAACAACAACATCAACTTGAAAAGCAAGTTGGTCGGAGAGTCGAGATGTATAATTGTCCAGGTTAAACATGATCTAGTTGGACGACTTAGGATCAATAGCACCAATAGAGGCCAAGTGCGTTCTAAGTTGACAGGGGCAGTGATGTATAACTTCTAACGCAAACATATCACACGGTGCTTGAGCCAAATCTTCAACAATGTTGTAGTTTTGGGCGGCACGTAAACTAGGATTAAAGGTAGCTTTACGTATAGTGCACTTAGGAGGGTGTAAAATAGAGTAGAATGTGGGTTTCTCAATTTGAAGTGGTCCATATGGAGGATGAACTGATGGAAGACTAACGGAGGACAGTGATGGATCTGGTAAAGTACCGGTACCGTTAATGTCTTTTCCTTTGTCAGGGTTACCTAGTGTGTCATATGTCTTAGAGTGAGTGGTCAAATTAATCCCATTAAACATATAAATATGTGCACTTGACAAGGCCTCATAATTAGGATGTCTAGAACTACCATCGGGAGAGGGGGTTTGAGAAACCATGGATTGCTATTGTAGAAAAGGTTGAGTAAGCACAGTGGGTTGTGACTTTCCTTGGAAAATTTTGGCCACTTCATTGCGAACTAGACAGTCTCGAGTGTAGTGATCATCACCACAAATGATATGCGGGAATTTCAATTTCCGTTGTGGTTGATTTTCGGTAGCAGGTGTTTGAGCATGATTTTTTGGTTGTTCATTGTTATTTTTTGATTTATTCTTTGTCTTCTTCTTACCTCTGGATTGTTGTGAAGGGGCAGATTGAACTGCATTCACATCAGATATCTGAGTTTGGGGGGATGTAGAGGAGAGTGTAAGCGATTGGGAACTAGATTGAGTTTTGACGGAACCAATAACACCGTCCGCATGAGATGAAGATGACAACTTAGATGGATCGGTATTAGCTCGAGCAACATTCGTAAGAAAATCATACAAAGTACCAGATTGTGAATAAACCAAATCTAAATACTAAGCCTGAGCGATGGCTTGTTCCTCAGTGACTGCACCACCCATAGTGGCATGACGAGCGATCGGGGGTGAAAGTGATTTAGTAAACCAATCTGCCAATAATATGTTAGGAATGATTACCTTGATCATCCTTCGTCGTTGCCTCCACTCATGAATATGGTCAGAGATATGTAGAGAGTCAGTTTGACGAAGGGAGGTGAAGAGTTCAGTACCCGTCTGGTAGAAAATAGGCAGTTGAAAGTGCATGAGGAAAGACATGGCAAGGGAATTGAAATCATGAAAAGAAGCACGTGGTAGTTCAATATACAAATTTGTTGCTGAGCCTGTAAATGTTTGATGGAAAAGATGCAAACGTACAAAATCATCCTTGAGGGAATTTGATGAACACCAAAAATGGGAAGTCATCACATGGTTGTTTAGAGCTTCACCATATTTTCTATCAAATTTCAAAATATCAAAAGGAAGTTTAGTTGGAATGACTGGCCAAACTGGTGAATGGAAAATATGATCATTAGTTAACTGAGACAAGTCTGGGAGATCCAGAGTCGCAAGGAAAGGTAGTTGTCAGTTAATTTGCGGATGATACTGGTGTGGCATAGGAACACCAATAGGACCATAAAATGCTCTTTCTTCCTCCATAGCCAGCTTCTCCAGAAAATTCAGTGAAAAAACACCACTATTACAGTTCGATTCTCGAAGGGAACTTGTTCAAACTTCAATGTTACCGCAACTTCGCATGAAGCAACATTTATCTACCTATATAGTGTACATTGTACACCACTGACCAGTGCTGAGTGGAGTGTTAATTGGTAACCGAAAATTTTTAATGTGAGTGGAGTGTTAATTGGTAACCGAAAAATTTTAATGTGAGTGGAGTGTTAATTGGTAAACCGTAACCGGCAAATTTTTAATTGGTAAACTGTAAACTGCAAATTTTAATGACTGGCAAATTAAAATATTACCCTTCCTAGGAAATTTTGAGTTTTTTTAACATTTCCAAAATAATTTTTAAAAATTGAAATTTTTTTTTTTTTTTACGTTGAATTATTTAACAACCCTTCTGAGACGTGCTGGACCCCCTCTGACGAGCTGTGACATGTTGAATTTTGATCGCTGGTCAAAAGACACAATCTCCTACAATTTGAAATTATTTTAAACTGAATCGAGGGTTGTTTCCCTTGAAATATCAAATCGCGCCCCCGTATTGGTCGTTTCCTGAGAAGGAAGTTTCAACTCTTGGAAATGAATCGCTAAACAAAGTAGCAGTCAAAGAAAAATACTAGTTGTTGGCAGCAAGAGACTTCTTTGATGCCGTAAAAACTCTAATGAAGCTTGAAATAACCACCACATTCAGTAATGTTTTGGACATTTTTTCTGTGAGGTTATGTGCAAAAAAGATATGAGTACTTAATCCAGGTACAAATTGTCAGGTATTAATCATTTCACCGTTTCTGTGCAAACGATAAATCGGTGGCTTGATCTTTCAAGGTGGATTTGTTAGTGGTGGCCATCTTAACCTTTGCAGGCCACTAGATACCATCACCGCCTTGATTAATCCTTTTATAAGATTGAAGAGGCATTTTTGTTTGTATATATACCTGAAACAGATTGTAATCAATCAATGAATTTTTGAAAATATTTTTGAATCAAAGTTGTCATTGTGTATTAGGAGGTGTTCTCTACGTTAATACTTTGTTTTTTATTTGAGTTCGTAAACTCATTTGGTTCCTTGATCACATTCACCAAATTGTTTTTAATTTGATTAAACACAGGTATTATTTGATTTTACCGATTCTCATATTTACATGGATCATATTTACGTGGAGTTTATTTAGTGCATGGATTTTATTATTGCGCATAGTTTACTTAATGAGCATAGTTTATTTACTTCTTGTTTAGTGCATGGATTTTATTTACTGTGCGGAGTGTGCGCGAAGTTTATTTACTGAGAGGAGTTTACCTTGTTGGTTTGTGTCGAGTGATTGCATGAGCCGAAACTTGAACTCCGTTATGTTCTTCGTTTGCGTTGAGTGATTGCATGAGCTCTTCATTTGCATCGAGTGATTGCATGAGCCTAAACTTGAACTCCATTATGCTATTCGTTTTTCACATTTGTTATCAAAGGCACCAGTCTTTCCTGCAAAGCATCGTGTTATTTGCTCATTTTAACGTAGATAATTTATGTTGGTGCCCATTTTCACTTTCCTATTTTCCTGCGTGAAGGTTTATTTGATTTCTTTCAAACTTTTATTAATGGTTTCATCTGGTAGCAGTTCTTCTTAGATTCAGGTTCCTGTCCTGAGTGAGAAGTCATATGATTCTTGGTATATTCGGATGAGGAAGATTTTGCGTGCTCAGGATTCGTGGTCTTATGTTATTGATGGTTATGTCGAGCTAGATGATGTTGTAGCAGAATTGGCTCTGTCTAATGTTGATCGTGTTTTGCTAAATGAAAACAGGAAGAATGATAACAAAGCTCTTGGATTAACCTAGCAAGAATTAAATGAATCCATTTTTATGAAGAGTTCTAGCGCTGCAACTTCGAAGATCGATTGAGACATTCTTGAAACCTATTATCAAGGTGTGTACAAGGTGAAGATAGTCAAGTTGTAGAACTTGAGAAGGGAGTTCAAAAATCTGAAGATGAAGGATAATGAAAGTGTTGATACTTTCATGACTCAAGTAATGAGTGTTGTGAACCAGCTCAGGCAGTATGGAGATGATGTTGAGAATAAAAGAGTTATTGAGAAATTGTTGAGAAGTTTTCCCAAGAAGTTTGAACCTGTTGTGGTACCCATAGAGGAATTTAAAGATTTAAGTCTAATGCAAATTGATGAATCAGCTAGTTCTCTTGTTGGTCATGAATCTAGGATATCTAGATATGAAGAAGGATCAATGGAGAATGCTTTCAAATCCCAACTACATATTACCAGAGGCAGAGGAAGGTTTTATAATAGTGGAAGAGGAGGTCGATTTTTTGGTCGAAGGGGTAACATAACCAAATCAGAGTCTAAGGAGAAGTCTCATCAGAATCATCCTAATTTAAGAGGGAGCAACAACAAGCCCTGGCAAGAAGAAAATTAGAGGTATGATAAAACTAATGTTCAATGTTATTATTGTAAAAAGTTTGGGCATTTTGCTAACAAATATTGGAAGAAGCAGGAAAATGCTGGAAAGAAATCTACACATATCACAAATGAGTCCGAGGATCATCAAAATCCTGTGTTTTTGACCTGTAATGTCACTCAAGAAAGTGAAAATGATATTTGGTTTTTGGATAGTGGTTGCAGTAACCACATGATTGGTAATAAGGATTTATTTTCTTCTATTGATACTAGTATTCAGTCTGAAATAAAACTGGGAAATGACTGTAAGGTTACAGTTAATGCTAAAGGTGTAGTTCCGGTCTACACTAAGAATAATCAAAAAAGAAATATTGGCTATGTTTATTTCGTGTCTTGTTTAAAATGAAATCTTATTAGTATATGACAACTAATGGAGAAAACCTACCGAGTATTCTTCAAGAACAAGGTATGTACAATCTATGATAAATTACCCAGCAAACAGTTGATTGCAAGAGTAGAGATGACCAAGAATAGAATGTTTCCACTTGTTATGAGAAATGATTTAAGTGGTTCTTTGAATGCTTATAAAGACGAAAGTTTAGATGAATCTTGGTTATGGCATTTGAGATATGGTCATTTGTATTTTGGTGGTTTAGATCTGTTACAAAAGAAGCATATGGTAAAGGGGTTTCCATGTATCCAGCAACCTAGAAGCTCTTGTGAGAGTTGTATACTTGGGAAGCATCGTAGAGAGAAATTTGCTTTAGGTGCTTCCTACAGAGAAAAAACTCCATTGGAAATTTTCCACGCAGATTTATGTGGACCTATGCAAACACCTTATTTAACTAGATGTGTTTATTTTATGACTTTCATTGATGATCTCAGTAGCAAGACTTGGTTGTATTTGTTGAAACAGAAATTGGAAGCTTTTGAAGTTTTTAAGAGGTTTAAGTCTATGGTTGAACCATTAAGATCCTAAGGTCAGATAGAGGAGGTGAGTATAAGTTGAATGAATTCATTGAATCTTGTGATCTTCATGGAATTAAAAGGCGGTTTACTACTTGATATGCTCCATAGCAAAATAGAGTGGTTGAAAGGAAGAATCTGACCATCATGGACATGGCTCGAAGCATGTTGAAATAAAAACATCTTTCAAATGAATATTGGGGAGATGTGGTTATTTGCTCTATTTTTATCTTGAATAGAAGTTTGACGAAGACCATGAGGGATCGTGTACCTCAGGAAGCTTGGGACGATAAGCCTTGCAATGTTTCTCATTTCAGAATTTTTGGATGTGTTGCATTTGCACATGTACTTGCAGAAATGAGGAGGAAGTTAGATGAAAGAAGTGAGAGACGTATCTTTGTTGGATATAATGAAGAGTCTAGGGCATATAAACTCTACAATCCCATGACCCAGAAAGATGTAATCGACAGAGATGTTCAATTTAAAGAAGATGAAGCCTGGGATGGGAGTATTGACAAATCAATTTTAGAGGGAGCTTTGTTACCCCATGAAGATGATGATGGAGCTGAGCAGGTTGAAGGAGATGAACAGTTGGTTCTACATGCACATATGCCTACAGCAAGAAGTCCTACAATGGAAGCACCAAATTTCATCCCATCTCAATTTAGAACGTTCGGAACTCATGAGCGTGGTGAGCCATCTGGACATGGTGGACATCAATCAGATTCACAGATAAGTAGTGAATCAAATCCCACTTTAACTTCATTGAAAAACATATTTAAAGGTCAGAAAACTAGAAGCTTAAGATAATTATATGATCAGAATGAAGAAGTAGATCAAATTTCAAATTCTGCATTAATGGCATGTGATCCTGTAAGTTTTGATGAAGGTGCTAAAGAAGATGTCTGGATAAAAGAAATGAATGAGGAGATTGATTCCATTGAAAGAAATAACACTTGGGATCTTGTAGATTTACCTGAAGGTAAGAATAGTATTGGTGCTAAGTGGGTTTATAAGACTAAGTTGAATGCAGATGGTGAAGTTGAAAAGTATAAGGCAACACTTGTAGCTCAGGGGTTTAGTCAACAACCTGGTATTGATTACAATGAAACATTTTCTCCTGTAGCAAGAATCGACACTATGAGGATGGTCTTAGCTATTGAAGATCAGAATAAATGGATCATGCATCAGATGGACGTCAAGTCTGCATTTTTAAATGGATATTTGGAAGAAGAGGTTTATGTAAGAAAACCTCTGGGTTATGAAATTGATAAGCACAGAGATAAAGTTTACAAGTTAAAGAAATATTTATATGGATTGAAGCAGACATCTAGAGTTTGGTATAGTAGGATTGATGAATACCTAAATAGTGTTGGATTTACCAGAAGTCCAAGTGAACCAACTCTGTATACAAAGGTAAACTAGAAAGGTAAAATTTTGATTGTCTGTTTGTATGTTGATGACCTTATTTTTACTGGAGATCTATCTATAGATGATTTTTAAAATGCTATGAAAACAGAGTTTGAGATGATTGATTTAGGATTGATGAAGTATTTTCTTGGAATTGAGGTGGATTAATCTGATGATGGAATTTTCATTTGTCAAACTAACTATGCAAATGAAGTATTGAAAAGGCTTAGAATGTTGAATTGTAAACCACCTGCAACATCTATGGCAATTGGTATCAAACTTAGTAAGTATGATGAAGGATCATATGTTGATCCAACTCTGTATAAGAGGCTAGTTGAAAGCCTTATGTACTTAACAATAACCAGACCTGATATCATGGTTGTTGTAAGTTTGATTTCGAGATTTATGGAGACTTCGAAGAGTACTCATTGACAAGCAGGAAAGAGGATCCTGAGATATGCTGCTGGAACAACTGAATTTGGTATCCGATACACATCAAGTTTAAACTTTGCGCTGATCGGATATACTGATAGTGATTTTGTAGGTTCCATTGATGACAAGAAAAACACATCTGGGTATGTGTTCAGTTTTGGATTTGGAGCAGTGGCATGGGCATCAAATAAACAACCCATTGTGACTCTATCTTCTACTGAGGCAAAGTATGTTGCAACAGCTACAACTGCATGTCAAGCTGTATGGATGAGAAGTGTCTTGAATGAATTGTTGCATGACCAGAATGATGCAACCCAAATTGTCTATGACAATATGTATGCCATTGCATTGTCAAAGAATCACATCTTTCACAAACAAAGTAAGCACATTGATATAATCTATCATTTCAATCGAGAGTTGGTAACTGGTAAAGAGATTTTTGTTCACTTCTACAGATTTGAAGAACAATTTGCAGATATATTTACGAAGCCTTTGAGAAATGAACTATTTAAAATCCATAGAAGAGATATTGGGATCTGCAAGTTGTAATGCATTGTTTATAGCAATTTTGTTTTACATATTTTCAATTTGTTTTTTTGTAAAATGATTGAGAGTATGTCAGGTATTAATCATTTCACCACCTTTGTACAAACGGTAAATCGGTGGCTTCACTTTTCAAGAATGGAGACACCATCGGTGGATTTGTTAGCGGTGGAAGTCTTAACCTTTGTAAGCCAGGAGACACCATCACCGCCTTCATTAATCTTTTTATAAGATTGAAGAGACATTTTTGTTTGTATAAATACCTAAAACGGATTGTAATCAATCAATAGATTTCTGAAAATATTTTGGAATCGAAGTTGTGATTGGAAGGTGTTCTCTTCGTTAATTTTTTTTTGAGTTTGTAAACTCATTTGGTTCCTTGATTTCATTCTCCGTATTGTTTTTAATGTGATTAAAAACCATAATTATTTGATTTTACGGATTCCCGTATTTACTTGGAGTTTATTTAGTGCATAGATTTTATTTATTGCGCGGAGTTTACTTAATGCGTGGAGTTTATTTAGTGCACGGATTTTATTTACTGAACGGAGTGTGCGCGGAGTTTATTTGCTGCGCGAAGTTTATTTATTGCACAGAGTTTATCTTGCTGGTTTGCGTTGAGTGATTGATGAGTCGAAACTTGAACTCCGTTCTACTCTAGAACGAAATTTGGATCAAACAGATCTGATTTTCAGTAAAACAAAATGGTTTGAATCTGGTCATATTTTCAGGGATAGTTTAATTTTAGCATGGATCGAAGTTGTATATATTTCAGAATGTTTATCTTAGGATTTTGCCCCATTTTAAACCAATATAAATATAAAAAATATATATATCAGAATTCTAGATTAACCTAAAATTGTCTCACTCTGGTATATAAAATATTGTTGGAAAAAAAATATATGATACAGAACACTATTGGAAAATGTAATACAGAATGCTGTCGGAAAATGTAATAGTAGAATTATTACTGTTTAAAACCCTAACATCAAAATATTAAATTTCCTTTGGCAAGCTGGGAACCAAAATATTTTGACTTTTCAATGGACAAGATCGGAGGCAATGTCAGGACAATGATTGTAAGCTTCTGCAGTAGGGGTGGGTAGTAGCTGCAAGTATTTCTAAAGAATGTACTGCTAATGGTTACTGTAGTGGGGAGTGGATGAGACTAATGGTTACCGTAGTGGGGAGTTGATGAGGCCTGACACAGTTTGAGAAAAGTTTTGTGGGGTAGCTCATAGTTAAAGAAGTTATTGTGTGTTGTATCTAAAGGAATTATAATGCTGCTAAATCTTTGAAACTTGGATGTTGAATATAGAAGTGTTGTTCTGTCAGGTGGTCAGTGTGGTCATAATGCTAGGTGCCCAGTGTGATACTAAAAGATGTGTAACTAGTGCAAATAAAATCACGGGAAAGAAAAACTAACTGACAACTAACAAAAAGAGCATCTTTTAGCTAAGTAGACGCAGCCGTGAGTGGCGGAGGAATAATTTTCACTGGAAAGAAACACTAACTGACAAAAAGAGAAACTTTTAGCTAAGTGGACGCAGCCGTAAGCGGAGGAGGAAGAAAAATTTTCATAATATAAAAAACATGTTATAAGAGGAGACTAAATACCTGAAAATATTCAACCTTGTGTGTGGTGATGAAGCATGTGGAAATCTGTTCTTAAAAATAAGAATGTTTTAGAATGTCCTTATTAGATCTTGGCTATGAAAATAGGATATGAAATAGATTGAACCCTTTGCTTACCTTCGTTATTAAAACCAAAACTGAAGTTCTACTAGGCATCCATCCCCAATCCCGTCCTCTAAACGCTGGAAGAGAGCTCGTCACGTTGCTCGCCCTGCAAGAGAAGGTTAAGAAGGTCCCCCGCTGGAAGAGAGCTCGTCACGTTGCTCGCCCTGCAAGAGAAGGTTAAGAAGGTCCCCAAACGCTGGAAGAGAGCTCGTCACGTTGCTCGCCCTGCAAGAGAAGGTTAARAAGGTCCCCAGAGGCTACGAGCAAGCAAAGTTTAAGAAGCTCTCMAGAGGCTGAAGTGAGGAGGTCTTCCTCCCATCGACCTTAAGAAGGTTGCTTTGGATCTACATGCCCACATTTCTCATTTATGTTTTATTTAATAATTTATTTATTCAATATTTTATTTAATATATTTTTTTATTTTTATGAGGAGTAAGTTTAAATGGTTGGGAAAAGGGTTTCTTGTTCCACAAATAAGGGGTTTCATACACCAAATTGATGTGTAGCTTGATAGTGACCTTAAAATTAGATGATTATTTATTTTCATGAATGGGTGGAATAAGAGTGACATTTTTATGTTTTACTCAAGGTGTATCTTTATGAGGGGCAAATTCAAATAGATGGAGGAGGGGTTTTTTGTTCCACAAAAAAGGGGGTCTCATACACCAATTTGGTGTGTGGCTTGATCGTGACCTTAAAATTAGATGATTATTTATTTTCATGAATCAACCGAAATTATTTATTTTCATGAATGGGTAGAATACCGAGTAAAACATTTTTATGTTTTACTCAATGTGTATCTTTATAAGGGGCAAGATCAAATTGTTGGGGGAGGGGTTTCTTGATCCACAAAAAAGGGGTCTCATACACCAATTTGGTGTGTAGCTTGATCGTGAACTTAAAATTAAACGATTGAGGAGCAAGTTGAAATCGTTGGGGGAGGGATTTACTCAAGGTGGGGCGAGAAGAAATATTGAGTAAAACATATTGGTGGTGGCGAAGGGAAATTTTGAACAAAACCTATATTTTCATGGGTGGGAGACACGGGTAGGGAAATATTGAGTAATCACCCCACCTTGAGTTTTACTGAGTATCCCCCCAACTCATGTAATTACTCAATATCCAACTCATGTAAGTACTCAATATTCTCTCTGGCACCCCCACCATCAAAATATTGAGTAATTATGTAAGTTGGGGAAGTACCTAGTAAAACATATTTTACTCAAAGTGGGGGTGAGGGGAACTATTAAGTAAAACATAAATACTACTCAAACTGGGTATTTCCCCAACTCAAATAATTACTCAATATTCCCTATTACACCCCACCCTTAAAATATTGAGTATATTTTACTCAATACTTCCCCCTCCATCCTCACCGTCAATTGAAAATGAAAGTAATCAAGTTTTACCTTATCTCATGTACAATAAAAATATAGTTATTAATGTCTACTATGCTATAAATAGAAACCCACATAAATGAACGCATTCCACTTCTTCTTCTCTCTATTTTTTACCAATGTTTTTACTTGTTAGTGTAATATCAAACTTTCTATTCTCAAGGTGGGTGATATTCTCTAAGCCCCTAACTCCGACAACCTCTAACTTTTTTGTGACTTTAAAATTAGATATTTATTATTATTATTATAAAAAACATTCAGAATTTAAATTTTATCTTTATATTTTCTTTTCAGGTACCAGGAAATTTATAGATTATCCATGTATTCTCAACTATATTGAACTTTAAATATTTAAAAACCTCAAAGAAAAAGATTGAGTGACAAAGTACTTAATATCAAAACATCTAATATTTTAATAATTAAATTACTGAATGAAAAATCACTTATTTTACAAATAAAAGGTCGCATACACTAATTTAATAGATTTACAATTCTCTTAAAAAAAATTATTATTATTATTATCAATTAAAAATGATTTCCAATTTAAACTCTATTTAAAATAGCTAATAATATTTTTATTTTCTACATAACCAAAATTTAAAAATAATCCACACATTCCCTATTTTTACTAGAAACATCAAATAGAAAGATTAAGTGACACAATTTATGGATGATCCATGCATTCCCAATTTTTACTTAGAAACATTAAATAGAGAGATTACGTGACACAGTACTCATGGATGATCCATGCATTCCCAATTTTTACTTAGAAACATTAAATAGAGAGATTACGTGACACAGTACTCATTGAGACATGGAATCTGAATACTTTTGTTTACTTGAAAGGTTAAAAAAGTATGTGACAATAGACAATAAACAACTAAGGTTTTAAGATAGGAAGAATTCGGATTTCTCTACACGGATTGTCGTTTTATTATGAAATATTGTTTGATGTAAAACTAGCACAGCCAAAGAATATATTAAATTTTATTATTGATTAACAAATAAACGGTTGTGCTTCATTTAGTGTTAATATTTTAATTTTTGTTAATCACTTACGTGGTTATTAGTTAGCTATCAAAGTAATTTTTAAATATGATTAGGTAAATGTAAAAAAGTAAACATATAAACGGTTATTGTATTTTTTATTATAGTTATTTATTTTTTAATTATAATAATAACAACAATTTATTTTTAAGATGATTATTAAGTTTGATATCAAATCAAATTAAATTAAATAATAACATTCAGGAAAGACCTAACCTTCAGGAAACAATTCTCATTCCACGCCTTCAGGACCCAATACAGCTCACATTGAGGGTGGGGCCAGGCTACACGGATACGGCAACGGCAGTTACAACGACAACAGATACGGCTGCGGATACGGATACTGACAAACCCTACCTTTCCATCAGTGGTCCTATCCACCTCTCATAACACCATATATCGCATGCATTTGTCTGTGGGCTGGGTAATCAAATTCCTTTGCTTGGGTAGATAGAGCCTTCACACACTAGCGGTTCCATAGGGCGAGTCACTCTATACCCCATGTGCCGAGAGAATGGCGACATGTTACTAGAGTGAGTTGAAGAGCTCGTGGGTGGATGGGGGCTAGCTGCTCCTCAATAAGTATCTGTCCAGCTGTCTGTCTTCCCCATCTCCCAATCTATCTAGCTCCAAACCTTCCTAGCTTTATTCTCTATCTATCTCGCTCCCTATTGATCTTCCCCTTCCAAGGTGTTTTCCATGAAAGAAAGGCTTTATATTAAAACTTAAAATTTTTAATATTTTTTTATGAATATTAAAACTTTTTAAATTAATTGCATTTTGAATTTTGATATGGGAGAAAAGTTCATGGAACATAAAACATTAAAATAATAATAAAAAAGTAATAACGAAAAATAAAAAATATATATAAAAAAATATTATGTCAACTCCATTATATATATATATATATATATATACTTGCCACTTACCAAGAAACACATATTTTTAATCATGGTTTACTCAGCTATATATATATATATATATATATATATATATATATATATATTACAGCTTTGTATGGAGATATGGGAGATGTCCATGTAACTTAATGCATTAAAATAATAATAACATATTAGATCCATCTTAACTTTGGATCTATCAAGGCCCTACAAGAATTGAATTTCTTGAGGTGCAAAGTTTTAATCTTTCCTCAAGTTTTGCACTCTAGAAAAAAAAATTTGCCTCTAGAGATTTGATCCCTCTAGAAGCTTGATAGATCCACAATTAAGATAGATTAGACTAGTTTATTAAATTTAATATATATGAGCAAATTGTTAATTACAATGAGTACCATCTAGAAATGAGGAGAACATGATTATATTGGTGTAATGGCTTTGAGCCTTATGTCAACCTTACCCCATGAACTTACCTTGGGTACCATCTAAAGTAGGTAAGTCCTCATTTTCATTGAGAAATATAACCTTGAAAAAATATTTAAATTATAAATATACTATTACCATTATTGCAACAAATTGCAACAACTAAGATTATATATATATATATATATATATATATATATATATATATAACTTTAATTCATCTTACAATCATTAGCAGGATAGTGTTTCTTTGGACTATGGATATGCATATTTATTTAAAAGATCCTCAATTGCTTGAATTCCTTAAATATTTTTCTTTCTTTTTCTTGTCTCGATTGTGAACTCTTTTTAAAGTGTATTGTACTCTGCAAGGCCACAATGAAATACATTACTTATAATGAGTTCATAATACGTATATTTTTGTAACGGATTTGAGCCTTGGGTGTTATCTTTGAAATGAGGGGAAACACTTTGAGGTTTTCCTTATAGTAGGTATGCTCTACTTACCATCATTGAAATGAAGGGAAATACTTAAGGATTTTCCTTAGATAAGATATCATCAATATAACCATATTATTACTATTATTGCATCAACTATTGTCATGATTATATATAATAATAATCTAATTATAAGGAGGACCCCTTGTTTGTGACACAATGTACATCCTTTGCGTATTGATTTGACTCCTAAAGTCTACTAAGATACGTAAAAATCCTAATATATATAGATATATAGATATAGATATAACTTTTAAAATGTGGAAAAAATAGAGGTTTTTAACCTTGATCAATCTTTTGTGGACCATTAGTAAGATATTGTTGCTTTGGAGTATGGATTTATATATTTATTTAAAAGAGCATTTTTTTTTTTTGTTGCTTTGGAGTGTGGATTTATATATTTTTTCATTATTTTTGTGTATCTAATGATTGGTTAAATGTTTTTCATTATTTTACTTTATTTTTATTATGAAAAGAGCATTTTGTGAAGTGTTACATGCTCCCTTTGGAAAATCACTGCTTCAAAAATATTGAATCATGTGTAAATTGAGACAATGGAATGGAGTGTTAGATACACATTCTTAAGGTCAGAGTGATGAGACACGTTTTTTTTTGTTAATTAAGGAATCCAACCATATTTTATTGAACACATAGATATGCAATTATAATACTAGTATCACCAGTGTCTCATCACTATGGACGTGTGATTTAATTAATTATTAATTTAAGAAGGGTTGTGGTACCACAGTCATTATCGAAGTGGTTGAGAAATATAAACTTAATATACTTAAATGCATAGATAATTAATATTTTTTTTTCAATAGGTGATAATTAAAAATACATAAAATAAATAATATTAGCATTATTGTTTATGCAAGAAGACAATGATAAAACAAGAGAATAAATATGCATTGTAATTTTAATTCGAGAGGACAATGAAATAAACAAAACTAGATGCACCAATTGCAATAAATAATTACATTTATTTTTATGTATATTATTTACTAAGTGTCCGTTATGCGGGCACATATCTATGCAAAAGTGTTGGAAGCTAGATGTGTATGGACTATATGTATGTGATGGAGATGTGTTTTATTTACTAGGTGTTCATTGTGCGGGGATATTCCTATACATAGGTGCATACGCTAGATCTATGAAGACTATGTGTCTATAGTATAGTTGTGTGGAGTTGTGGAAGTTATATTGTCAACGAACTATATATATATAGTTCTTCAGCAATAAAGTTAACTATACATCTTCAACACATGCATGTATTTTGGACTAGTATATGCACCACTTAGTGGTCCTCTTACCTACATAAGTTTCGATGACATGTGGAATTAAATTTACTACTAAATTGTTGGAGTTGGTCCCACCATAATAATTTGTTTTGAAGGAACAATCAGAAGCTAGGAACAAAAAAATTGATCCAGTTTAATATGTAAGAACAAAATTGTGGTGAACACATGATTTCTATAGTCGGATGGTTATGGAAATGACTAATAAGGGAAATTCTCAATAGGGAGATTACCATATGTTTTAAACAATGTAAAGTGTTGGCAGATTAGGATCGACAAGAACCAATGCAAATTATGCACACATTAGAATCATGGAAAGAAAGACATATTGTCTAGATGTGTGCACATGCATATCGTTCACACAACAAATAATAAGTCTAATATGAAGGCTTGTGTGGATAATTGATACCACTCATTCTCTCGTGCTCTTGCACTTCACAATTAATAGTTCACAAAATTCTTTTATGCATATGTTTAACTAAAAACATATTGTTAAACATATATATCTACCAGCTAGATATTTGTTGGGAGCAGAGACATCATCTCAACAGATATATCCTCTGCAGATATATACAATCATACCGTCCACAAAACAAGGTTCTAGTGTAATTTGAACCCTTGTGTGGATAATTTGCAACAATCATCTTCTTGCACTCCCACACTCTGCAGGTCTTCATGCTTGATTTTCAGTAGCAATAAAATTTGTTAAAAATAGGAGAAAAGGTAAATTGTTCGGGGAAACATTTGTAAATAAGTAAAGTGTTGGAGATATATATCTTCCCATAGTTATATGTTTAGTAGAGATATATCTTTGACAAAAACACATCTCCCACACAACCAGATGTCTTGGGCGTGCATAGTGGCATTTTCAATGTACAATTAATAGAATTTTGCATGGACACTTTTTTTGGTGATCCATATCACCCATCGTGGTGGTTTTTTGAAATCTACAAGTAGGGATTTACAATTATTTAATATTTTCGATCCCAATGAGAGATATGATTTGCATGATAAATAATTGATATATAGAAATATTATTTTCTAAGTTTGCATCATTGAGTCTTGATGCTTGTATTTATTTTAAGAGACAATCTTTATTATAAAAACTAGCTAATATAATACAAAAAATGTTTCTATGCTTAGTATGCACACATTGGAATTGCAGAAATTAAATCATATCCCATGCATGTTTGCACACGCATATACTTCATACAACCAAGACTCAACCTAAATTGAAACCTTGTGTAGACAATTGATATCACTAATCATCCTTCACTGTTGCACTTCACAATTGCATGATTTTTGTTGATTTTTCATATGAGATGATACATGATCGATATATTATTACAATGATGATTGTTTCATATATAGAGAACATTTGGTAACCATTGATGAAAGGATGCGTCCCTTGGATAATAAGTAACTACTTATTTATTATATATATTTGTATCTTGTATTATACATATCATCTCATATGTGTGTGTGTGTGTGTGTGTGTGGCTCTATACTTATCTAACATTAATCTCAAACATTCAATATGATCTTTCAGTAGACTAAAAACGGTCTAGTCATCAAAGTATGCTTCCAAAAACTTATGTAAAAATTTCTGAAATGCTTCGACCACCACCCTGGAAAACTTGGTTGGTTATTCAAACCAAAACACATCACAGTGTACTGAAAAGAACCCCATTATGTTGAAAATGTAGTCTTATGTTTGTCCTCAGCAATTTTGATCTGGTGATAGCCTAAAAATCCATCTGTGAATGATTAAACATCCTATCCTCCTACATTATCTAGAACTTCATCAGTAAAAGGTGTAGGAAATGGATCATGCAAACATGAATCATTCAATTTCCTTAGATCTACACAGATTTTGATTTCTCCTGACTCTTTATCTCGAACCACCATAGGGATGATCCATTCAGATTCTTCAACTGGTTCTATGATTCTTGCTTCTAACATTCTACTTTTTGCTTGTACTTGAGATTCAATCTGTAAGGCCTCTACTTGACAGGCCTTGCATCTTCTTTCAAGGATATATTCATTTCTCCTGTGGGCCCTTTAATTCCCTTCATGTCTGTGAACTTGGTTGGAAACAAGTCCTGATACTCATGCAATAGTTCTATAATCTTACTAATAGTAGCATCATCCCAATAGTCTCCAACATTTTCCAACTTAAGTGCCTTCTCTGTTCCAATATTAACCTTCTTAATTTTAATAGGCTACCCAACAAAAGGTAATTCAATCCCTGACCCTTCTATATCTCTTTATCCTTCATTTTCTGAAATGTTAACACTCCTAGGGTCATCATTCTCATCAACATTAATATTATAACAACCCTGTAATCGCTGAAGAGGCACATTCCATTCATCTTATTCTTGTTCAAGAGGGAGGTTAGGTTCTTCTTTAAAGGCCTTTTGTCTTACAATTTTTAAATCTTGATTTATTGTGGGGTACTAAATTTCAAATAGGAATGTAGATGTAAAGTTATGGGTCATACCATACCAATATGTAGTGGCTAAGCACAATTCTTCTTGAAGATACCAATTGATAGGCATATTGTCTAAGGTGTTAATGAACTTATGTACCCATTGTTATTTAGGAATGATGCTCCAGGATTCCTCACAACTTCGCACATTGTTCTTAGGACAAATATGACCTGTGCATCGAGATTCACAACCTTTATCTTAGTCTGAAAAGTGCATTGTCAACAAGGTATGACATTGTACCCATTATGTGATGTTCTTCTTGTGTGTTTCCCACCATCCAGTCGACATTTATTTCAAGGCTTCATATAGTGCCAACAACCTATGTTGTGTTGGTAAAATTCCTTCAAATTTGAGTTGAAATGTCTCTAAATTGTTCAAGAGATCAAATGTAGGAAGATTACTTAATTTTTTTCCATTCCAGTGAACGACTTTGGTCAATATTGCACACCTCCACATAGACACTTCATACATTATGTTTTACCAATTTTTCAATGCTTCTTCTGAATCCGACGAACATGCACTTTCACTATGCCAACTTACATTGTCATCTTTTGTAGGGTTAATATAATCTTGTTGTTGTGATGTTAGTTTAAATATGTTCTCTAGCTCATAGGTGTGATCTTCTTCTCTTATAGGTTTTGTGTATCCATGACCCTCACCAGGATCAAGAGGTGCAATGACCCTAAGTCCATCACCTTCAAATGCCATTCTTCTCTTTTTTAGGTCAAGAAAAGTAAAATTGTTGAAATCCAAATCAATACCCAACAACGCAGGATAGGAACATCTATCATCAACAATATCGATCACTTCGAAGTCTACAAATGTCCTCACTCTATCGATGTCTACAAGGACATGCTCTAGTCTTCCAAAGGTGCTCACTACCTATTGATTAGCCATCCTGAGCCTAATATGAGAGTAAATCAATTAAGGTTTTCCCATCAATGCCTAACTATGTTTCATCATAACTTTTACTTATGATCCTAGGTAGAGGACCACATAGTCTATGTCATAGTCTCCAATATGAGCACTAACGTGCAGCTCTTTGTGTGTCCTCCTTTTTCTAGATACTTGATTCACAGTGATATTCAATAGAAGATCTACTCTTCCAATTTCATACTATCTTATCAGGTGTTGTAGTACCTAAAAAACTCTTTCAACTTTAATCAAATTAATACAAGTATATAAAAAGTCCACAATATTTCTTATCTCTTTTCCCTATCTAGGTAGGGCAGACTGATCAAATGTTGGAGGCATTTAACATTCCCTTACTTTCGGTTGTACCCTATATGAAGAAGCATGTTCACCTACAAATTGCCTTCTTACATATTCAAAACTATGCTTTTATTTCTTGGGATCAAACAATGGCACCTTTTATGATCCCCGATCCATCTATAGTCTTTCCTGGAGTCACCCTATCTTCTCTTGTGACAACACCTCCTCTTGTAATGACAACGACTCTGGGTTCCTCACCATGAGGTCGATCTCATATTAGTTGGACTTGTTGGTTTCCACCCCTTCTTTCCTGAGCTTTGGATAACAATATTGGACAATCTTCAATGACATGATCAAATGAATTATAGTAGATAAAAGTAGTGCAAGGGTTCTAACAATGCCTTAGAAAATGACCTGGATGGGCGCAATTATAGTAAATAATCTGGCCTCAACCTCAACCCATGCCTCCTCCTCATCCTCTTCATTTGAACCCACCATGAGGATTGAAGTTTCCTCTTCCCGAGGAATTGAACTACGCATCATTCCCTTATTTATGTAATTATCCTTGAATTATATATGGATCCCTTGACCTTTCATGCATCAGGTCATAATCCCTACAGTCCTTCTCATCCTGCCCCACAGATTTGCAGAATGTAAAATAAATATTGGTGGGTGTCTGGACATATTTCTGCATATAATAACATTCACCAGGGTGATGTCTAGTTCTACATACCTCACACAATGGTAAAGTATCCTACTTCAAAGGGTTAGGATCTCCAGAGGCCAAGTATTCATTAAATAAAGGAAAGTGCTCTTTGTCATGGCCCTCTTTCTTACATCTAATACACCAGATGTCTTCTCTTTTCTCCTTTCCTTTAATTTTCTTCATGTATTCAACCTGTAAAGATAAACTATTTAATTGATTCAAAATATGACTCATACCTGGACTAGATTCTCCTACAAGGGTTGCTTCCAGTTTCATGGAAATCTCTAATGCCTCATCCTACGAAGCGACCTTTTGTTGCATCAGAGGAACTCTAATGTGTGGCAAGAGGGCAACGATGAACCATTCCTTATGTTGTTCATCTGGAATCTGAAAACCTAAATGGCCTATCAAGGTCTTAAACCTCTGATTAAATTCCCAAACAGTTTCAGTCACCTTCTACTTGATTTCCTTCAACTCTATAATGCACTGCGATCCTAACTTAGGTTTCTTGAACTCTACACTCAATACAATCTTAATGTCATTCAATGGTTTAGGTTGTACAGATCATGTAACAAACTTCATATACCAGCTCAATGCACAATCCCTTAGGGTAGTACTAAACTAAGTTCTCTTAACAACTTCATTAGTGAATTTCTTAATGCACCATACAGCTTCGTATAAGAACCAATGTTGGTAAGGATCCTCAGATCCATCTCCTCTCAAAATGGGTAACCTCATTTCATCTTCCATGGATTTTCCTTGGTTTATCGACTAAGTATGTACTAAAATTATTGTAACAGTACTATGAGTGCTTTGATTACTCTGATTACTCTGGTTACTTAATGCTTCTAAAAAAATAGGAGGAGTAGTAATACTTACTTTGACAGTAGGCACAGTTTATGAATTTTCTAGTTCTTCTCGACGAAGTTCTTCAGTATCTACTTCCTCTACCTTTTCGAACTCTAAATACTCTTCATCTGATCACCTTGCTTCTTCTCCACTATATAAATCTTTTTCTTGTGCCAATGGCCTGTAACTCTGCTTAAACAGGTTCGCAACAAGAATCTTTCTGAATGATCTCCCACTACGCATGTGTCTAGCCTCCACGTCACAGTCACTATCTGAATTTTTGAACATTAGCTTTAAAGTCCAACCAATTACTGTATCTTCAGGATATTCTTCTCATGCAATAACATCTTAATCTTCAGTTTCAAAAAGTGTAGAAACTCTCCTTTAGGTCCCTTGAAGAAATACTTCTCTACTTGACTATATGATTCTACTATGTCAATAGAAAATTAACTAATGTACCCTCCAATAGTGTTATCAAACGAGATCGACTGCTCTAGACACAACGTTATTGACTTTTTTTTACTTTCTTAATCAACACCGCTATCCAAACCACAAGTGGTCTAGATGTTATTTCAAATTGAGTTTCTTCTACTCTAGCTAACCACTTGTACAACAGATGATGAACTCCAACAAAGAAAATTGTGTGCACATCAGTAAAGATGTACCTTTCCAACCAATCTTTCATACTAATGCCAAGGTTCTTGTTCTGATCTACGACAAATTCCCTTTATTGTTCTTCTATCCACTTCTGAATATTTGTATTTGATGGAAAGCACCTTGACATTCCCTCAAGAAGATCCCAGTCCCGATAAAATAACCATTTGTTGGTACAGGGGCAGACCTAAGGTTCAACTCTAACAACGCACCAACAAACCCTAACTACTGACCCTTACAGAAGCACTTGTGAAATAGATGAATTCTCACCCGAAGTGGCAATAGGGGGGTTACAGGACACATGTGTCTACAACTAGAGGAAATGTAAGATGATTCCAGAACAACAACGCAAGATAACCTAGAGATTCTTAACAATATTATTCTTAACTTCGTGAAGTTAGTTATATCTTTTATATTCACTAGGGAAAATAAGAATGCAATAATAGATAGAAAATAACACAACATCAATGACATAGAACAACAATATTTTACGTGGTTCACCCCCTCCCTAGGGCTACGTCCACAAAACTGTGTTTATTGATCAAATATATGAAAAATTGAAAATATACAGTTCTATATGTGCACTCAACTATAGATACTTCTCTCTCTTTCTCTTTATTTCCTCTCCATATGCACCCAACTATAGAATAGATCTTCGCACCCAGCTGAAGACCCAAAAATACAAGAATATCCTAAAAAAATAACACTTCTACATCTGAACATCGCAATTGTCCCCTTCTCAACTCTTCTATACCTCTATTTATCATTCCATGACTCTTAGAAGCCCTAGAATGTAGTCCAGGTGCCAAAACCCTAGGTTCCAAAACCCTAGGTGTAAAATCCCTAGGTGCAAAAAACCTAGGTTCCATAACCCTGATTTTAAGGACTTCACCGACCAACTTTTACTTATTCTCTGGGAGGTTCTCCAAAGCACCCATTAGTGTAGTCCTCCACTTGCTGAGTTGTTCACAATCCATCTTCTTTGTTTCTTTGTCTTCCTTGATCTTCTCTTTCATTGGTTTGATATCCTTTACTTTGTTCCTTATTTTATGCTTCTTTAACCACTTCGACCCTTCCTCAGTTTGTGTGCCTTTCACTATCTTAGTACTTGGCCTTTCTTCTTCCTTAATCTTAACTTTCTTCCATAATACCTGACCAAGGGCCAACAAAAATGAACAACAATTATAAAGAATAGGGGCAACAGGAAATTGGAAATGAGGTCCTATCATCCCACTCAAATTTATTTATCAAGATATCACCCAAAAGTCATCTAGGAGGGTAGATCTAGTGAGGAACAACAATTAGACAACTTGAAAAGTAATGCAACCAATATAAAATACAACAAGATATCTTCATATCAGCTGCGTTCTTTGCCCAAGTTCACTAGAATTCTAAAAAATAAATACAACCTATCCAAGAGATGGAAATCAAACCACAAAAATTCACTAAAGAAACAATTTCAAAGAAAATTATGTGACCAATTGATTGTGAAAAAGACTAGACCTATATCAGAACATATTATTACAAGACCCTATTGATTAAAGGCTCAACCTCACCTCAAAGATCTAATTTTTTTTGTAAATTTGAAGTTCTAACATATCATCGCGAGACACAAGCTATTTAACCAGGGAAGGTCATCATGGGACACTTTTGATGAAACTAGCGATGTTTTGAAAACAATTTTTTTTAGGAAGATGGATTTGTTCCATATCTTCCATATTTGAGTCAAATCTCTCATATCTATTGGATATGGGCTATGAAATAATTAATGGAATAAAATCAAAATTAAATAACACTTAAGTAGAGGAAAGGATTATGAAATACACTCAAACTAGAGAATAATTATTGCCTAGTGGAGTCACCAGATCTATTTTGGGACAAAATCTCACAAGGATATTGTTGATTAAATAACAAAATCTCCGTAGTATTTTCCTATTAATTGTAGAAATAAAGAGGTAGATTCATATGATCTTTCTATATGAAAGTAAATTATTTTCCTTTAATTGAGGAGGTTGAACATATCTTAGATTGATGGTTTTCCTTATGTCTTCCGGTTGTTACAATTCCTGAGATCCAACTCCATCTCCTACAATCTTCTCTATGCACACGGGAATACAAACAACCACCTATCCACCATCCTTCTAACATTAGGAAAATAAAATTCACTAGACATGTTTTAATATATTTCTCATAAGATCATATCCAATTCATTTATGAATAGAAAAAAAATAATATGGAGGAAAACCAATGTTTTAATGATTAAAATATAGAGAATACATATAATATCATACCTTGATCAAGATGCATCCTCCCTTGACTGCTTACTCCATTCTCCTCCCTCGGCTTCTTGGTTGGGTTAGGAACTTATGAATTTTGGTTGTGATGGATGGAACAATACCCATTGAAAATGGGAAGCATAACATTTTTCTTGAATTCTCTCCCTCTTTCCCAAGACTCTCCATTGTTATATAGATCTTTGGAAGAGGCTTGGGAGAGATTCTATATATTCTAGAGGCCATTATATATTCAACTTTTGTGAGTTTCGAAACCCTTGACTCAAAGATATAGATCATCCCTCACTCATATCCTTGTAACACCATGAATATAGAATCTTAAGGGGTCATCTCTTGTTGAACACTCTTGTCATGTGAGGTTCATCGCTTGTTTTCCCCTATGTGTCCAACAATGACCTTCAAAAAGGGTTCAAATCTTAGAAAAAATGTGGATTTTCACTTATATCCTCATATAGATTCTCTTCTCTCCTGTAGGGTGGAAACTAAGGATATATTAGTTGGGTAACATGGATTTTCTTAATTATGGAGGATTCTATCATATTGATCCTCATATTTATGTAAAAAAGAATAGAGAGTGGGTCAAGATAATCGATAGAGTAATGTTATTATTGTAATTAGTTGTAGGATACTATTTATTTTGTATGATCTAGAAGCTTCAACTTACCTATGTATAAATATGTACTCCTACAGGCATGGACCAGAGAGGTGACCAGGGCCATAGAAGCACCTAGAATGTGAAATTGGGCGAGTAAAGGAAAATATGTATTTATGAGTTTGGAAATGATTTCTAAGGTATTTTTGTTTAATATAATGGCATGTATTTATGCCTTCAAAATTGTGCATATGTCTCTATGTAGTATGGTGTAATATGACTGATTAAAAAACCAACAAACGAGTTAGTGAGGGCTATGTGCATACCCTATAACTTATTTCTAGTGGTGGATATAAGGAAGTGTGACTAAAAGGATGGATGAGAGAAAGCTAATCTTGTAAGGGAAATGAGATTCATGGATAGAGAAGGTGAAGTTCATATAAAATTCACGAAATAGAGGTTTCAAGTTCATAGAATATTGAAGGTGTAACCAACTGGGTCAAAATGAATTCTAGAGGATAGAAATTGTTTAAATCAAAATCATAAATAATTGAAATTGGAGGTTTAGAGTGATTTCGGAACAAGAAGATCTTATCGTTGGTCATCGAAGAGATAAGTGATCATGAATGTTGATCATCGAATAGATCAACGACTGAAAAAAAAGTAATCAGACCATCCTAACCCCCTTGAAGAGACTAGCATTGAATGCACAACCATTAATCTCATAAACATAACACATAAAATAGATAAAACACTTATATTTTAAATCAATTTTCCAAACAGTTGCTTGTGATGGATGTTCCATCCAAACATAGACTTGTTGTTCTAGATATTAATATCAATTTACTTTGAGCTATGGATAGTGATCCAAAAAATATGGTGGTCTCTCATTTCTCACTGACAGCTCAATAAATCCCACCACCCACTAGTATTCTCCTATATCTATCCCAATTTTCCACTAGCTCTCTTCCTCTTGACCTACCCAACCTAAGGAATGTACCCCTTCACTACTCTTAGTACATCATGAGTCCCATTCATTTATTAGGTTATCTCTAGCATAGGTAACTAGGAATATCACTACTGGGAAACTTGAGGGAGCTCACTCCTGAGAAAACTACTAGCAAAAATCACTTGTTGTTATAGTGAAACTCACACAATAGTTCACTCCTCAAGCCTAACAACCTATCTCTTCATTCATCTTCTCCAAATACACTCCATAATCTTCACTCCACGGTTACTCTATGTCTAATTCTCTACTTCTCTATTCTTTGTGTTTTATTCATGCCAAACTTGACTCCCAAAAAAATCCTTCCATCCAAAAATGTGATTGTCTAGTTCTGCACCCTTGGCCATACAATTTTCCTCTCCTTTGGTATTTTTTTTTGACTTACGCTATTATCCAAACTTATTGTACTTGATTCCATGCTCGTAATTATTATGGGATGCGACTTCTCACATCGACCCTCTTACATGAATTCAATGATTAGGTTGTTCAACACTAAAAAAAGAATAGAAGTTTAGTAATCATCATAATAAAATTCAATAATATGGGTTTGGATTAATACCCATGAATAATTTTCCCCTTGGGCCCCTCTTAGAAACTCATAGACAATTCCCTCTCTTTTGGATTAATCAACCCTCATCCCTGTCCATATCCCCCAGCAGCGGGCATCACATTTTATTTATTAAAACTCTGAAATACATTTCATATAAACATCACTTGGCCACAACCATACATTATATCTACATTAACCATTAATTAAACTAGGGATTATAGAGGGGAGGTTAAACAAGAACTATAGTTTGTTCAAGGATCAACAATCACTATATTAATGTTATGGGTTTCAGATATTACCAATCCACATGAAGTCGATGTGCCAACATGATATCATGGCTTTCTCTCCCATATGAATTTTCTTCAATGCTCCCTAATTTTTTTGAAATAAGGGGTATGAGAGTAGGTAGATGCACATGGGGGGAAATTGGGGCAACCCAAATTTTTTAGGGGAATTGATTAGGTATGGGTGTATGTCAAGGTCCCTAGCATAAAGGAACCTGTCTCTAAAATTATGAAAAAAAGCCCAACTATAACAATCCATCTTGTGCAAATTCATCATCTTACAATGTAAATACTAAATTCAAATTCATAAATAATAAAAATATGATTCCTCAAACACCATTCTTATTATAATATTGTCATTGATTTATCATATTTCACATTGAATCAATGATACATGTACATCAAAATTTCAAATTTATAACTTATAAAAAA
>ML783420.1:183595-196387 GCA_009831015.1 Picea engelmannii | reverse complement strand
ATCATTCACTTACTCATTTAGTTGTCCTTTGTACCTTCTTGTCACTATATCTATACTCATACATGTACCTATACTTGTACATCTATCTAGTTATCATAGAAGTTGGATTTAAGAATTGGGTTGTCAGGCCCATGGGATACTGAAGAGTTGGGTTGTTAGGCCCATGGGAAACTCTCTCTAGATGAGAGAATTGTTGGGAATTGATTTTCCAAAGGTGCCAAACTATAGCTATAGGACTTTGAGACTTCCTGTCCCTCATGTTTCTAAATCCCCGGAAAGGAAGTGGGGTAGTCAAGGGACTGTTAAGAAGAGAAGGGGCACACTATGTGGGGAATGAGGGAGTGTAGGTTGTTAGTTACAGTTGGCACCTATGGCAAAAAATTTCATGTTGTCTAAGATACAACATCTTGGTTAGGTGTTTGTTTACCCGAGTGGATTTTAGTCCCAGCTCGGGGGTGACCCACAATTGATAGTTTTTTGCAATGTGGTATAAGGATGGGAGGAATGTTGAAGTTTTGCATGCATTTGATGATATTTTTACCAAAATAAGTGCCAATTGTGTGCTAAGTTGCGCGATGCATTATTATTTATGGGTTTTTCCTGTGTGTGTTGCATGTGTATTTTTATTATTATACTGTATGAATTTAATCATTTGCAGAGTTTGTATATGTGCACACTTAAATTTGGCGCTGCATGGAGTAGAGTTGGTAATGCACGAAAATAATGGTGTGTGGGTGTGCACACTTAAATTTGGTGCTACAGAGAGTAAATCTAGTGAAGCGCGAAAAAATAACAGTGCACAGATATGCACACTAAATTTACCCTGTGTGATGCAGATTGGGTGGCACACATGTGGTATGTGAACACATAATATTGGCACGTGTGGTGTGTATACAAAGAACTAGAAGAGAACAGAGGAATTTTATTGGTGGACGCAAAATGTTGGTTTGCAGTGCATGCATGATAAATATTCACGCCATGCGACAATTTAATTAATGGTGCATGTGAAGTATTGGTTGTTGGATTACTGAGGGGGGGTGAACCAATAATAGATAAATGTAATCCTTTTTAACCATAAAATGCAAGTGTCATATCAATGTAGCATTATCATCCAATAGTTGCAGAGTAAATAAACAATGAACAAATGAGCAATCATACGCATACACAGTACACCAATGTTTTTACGTGGAAACCCAAAGTGGGAGAAAACCACAAAATGCTTTTTCTTATATGTCTATAAGAATTACATTCATTGGAAGTACCAAATTCATTTTTTTTCCAACTACAACTGGAAGGACACTCCAACCCCATATTTTCTCAGGCTACAACTTGAGGGAAGCTCCAACTCCCCAATTCTCTAACTACAACTAAAAGGAGGCTACAACCCCCTATGTTCTCCGGCTACAGCCGGAAGGTGGATACAACCACATTTCCTTGCCCCGTCCAACCACCCTGACATAGTAGTAGAATGATGGAACTAATTTCACACTATTGCTATGAGATATACCACTGTAACAGCCTTTACCATTGACCTGCAACCAATCTGTGTTACTTCCCTGTAATCAATTTGTACCTGAAATGAACATGTATCAACAATGCACCAACCTATACCTCAACATGTACCATCAATGAGTGCATCAACCATGCACCAAATATGTACCAATCATGCATAAAATACACATAAATAATGACTCATCAAGATGCACCAACATCATCAACTATATGCCTCATGTATGTGCCAACTCATCAACTACTTGTCTCAACAATGTACCCAACATGTACCTCAACCAAAATCCCTCATCAATTTCATAATCCAAATCTGATTTGTAACTCTATAATATACCTGGTGTATATGGTCACATACCTGCAAACATTCCTTAACTTTAACAACAAGAGACTAGCATTTTCATCAAACTTTACTTTAGTCTCACATGACTAATTTTGAACTAGTCAACAACACTAAATTGAAATAATCATAACTATGTACTTGTAATGAGTAAATATATGAAAATAGTAAACAATGTTCTTTAGTGTCCTTTATGCAATTCCTCCAGGTTTCACTACTCGGAACCTCTCAGAAAAGGAGTTATAGCAAAAATGACATACCTTGTTGAATTCTAGCTTATTCTAGAGAGAGAACTTGTAGAGAATTTCCCACGTGGAATATTTGTTGTATGGATCTGAAAAGGTTACATAGAATAACACAGATTGTAATCTAACCAATACATTTTGTGTTATTGAATTTGGATATGTTATGAAGAAGTTATGACATTTTTACCCGAAACACACATTTTATACTAGTTTCAGAACTAGCCACAAACCCTATTTTCCACGGAGTGTAACTCCAAAAATAAAACGACCCACAAGATGATTTTTTTATCAAACCAACTTGGATATGTTTCCTCAACATCCTCCATATTTCATGGGATGAATAATCCGAGAAAAACAATTATTTTGAAAATGGTGAGATTCCCTATCAATAACATACCTTAGAAAGCATCATCAAAAGAGTTTAACCTCCTTTGAATTCTAGCCTTCTTTACTTCACCTTCCCTCTAAAATTCTCCTTAGATGTACTTTGGTTACCTCAATCACTTGTATATATTCAATATTCTCAAGTGTAATTAAAATGAGAGACACTTGCCTCTTATTTATACTTTTATGTGGCTTACTCAAGGAGTTACCTTCTAAGCATCTTAAACCACTTTCCTTATTTTATGGCTAACCCACTTCTAACCACTTAGTAATTTATCCATTAAATTTATTATTTAAATAACTTCTTTTGTATTCACTTTGAATTATAGTACACCAATCAATTCACTTTATTATTTAAATAATTTATTCTTTGCAACCACTTTGACTACTCTGACCTTTTGCGGCTTGTATATGACTCATGAGGGTTCTCCAACTTCACATGGCCATAAATCTCTAACCCTGACGAGTTATATGACGTTCCACATACCAATGGAAATGACATGACATGTAATATCCATCTATAATAGTCTTACCTTCAAATATATTAAAACTCATACCATTATACATCAAACAAACTTGGGTCCATTACCCAAACCTTTGTGCTACCAGAATTCGCTACCAAACTTTCTTCAAGGGTTGAAATCAATGACAGCCAACCCAAATAATAAAAAATCTCTCCCTTTGGAATTGATGGAAACACCTGATGAAATAATGAAGTCATGTCATGCAATATTGAATTCATATCACTCATTCTCTCCTTGTGACCATCGCCCCACATGGAACCATGTCTATGTTCTTTGCATCTGATAAATCTCTCCCCCTTTGTCATCAATGGAAAATATATCTTTCCATCTGAGGCTTCTCCCCCTAACTGAACAGTCATTGGGGATAATCCCCCTAACTGAAATCTTCATGAAACTGATTTCCCAACCTGAACTATCCTCTTTATGGTGCTCCTCATGTACATCTAAGACATATAATATAAGCATTCAAAATATTTCACTTCTCACTTGTTATTGTTTTCTCACATATTCAACTTTGATGTTCCTCTCTATAACTTGTTCCTGTAGAAAGTGATACTTGATTGAAATGTGCTTCATCTTGGAGTTTATCACCAGGTTATTTGAGATACTGATGGCACTTGTATTATCACAATATATTTGAATGGGATCATCATACTCAACCTGTATATCTTCTAGACTTTGTTTAATCCATAGAACCTATGTACAACATGGTGTTGTTGCAATACACTCTACTTCAGTTATAGATAACAATATTGATGATTGTTTATTACTTATCTAAGATACTAAACACTCACCCAAGTATAAAGATGCTCGACTGGTGCTTTATCAGTCATCAATTAAAGCTTCCAAATATGCATCTGTGAAGGCAATAAGTGTTAGATCCTTTCCTTTTGGATACCACAATCCAAAATCTTTTGTTTCTAAGATATCTACAAATCCTTTTCACTACTAAGACATGTGATTCTTTTGGTTTTGCTTGAAATCGTGCCACCTGTCCAACTTCTTGCATTGCATCTGGTTTGGATGTTGTCACATATAATAACCTACCAATCACTGACTTGTATTGCCTCTAGGTTGTAGACTTTGAATCATCATCTTTTCTCAACTTTCAACTAGCTTGCATAGGACCGGTAATTGGTTTGCAATCTTCCATTATGAACTTCTTTATCATTTCTTTGATATACTTATTTTGAGAAATACAAATTTCTTGGTTTCTTTGACATATCCGAAGACATAGGAAGAGGAATAGTTCTCTGAGTAATGACATTTCAAATTCATTATGTATATTCTTTGAAAATTATTGGCTTAACTTGTCATCATTACTTCCAAAAATAATATCACCAACATAAACTTCAATTAATAAAATACTATCTTGAGTTACCTTGATGTAGAGGTTGTTTTTTTCACTTACTTTTCTGAAACCTGTTTGTTGTAGATATTTATCCAGTCTAGAGTACCATGCTCTATGATCCTATTTTAGACCATAAAAGGCCTTCTTCAATTTACACACATAATTTTCATTCTCTGACAATTGAAATCCTTCTGGTTGTTCGATGTAGACTTCTTCTTCAAGTTCCCCATTCATAAAAGATGTTTTCACATCCATATGATACACTTTAATATTATTGGACCATGCATAAGCTAAAATCAATTGGATTTCTTCCATTCTGGAAACTTGGAAAAAATTATCTTCAAAGTCGATTCCTTCAACCTATGTGTATCCTTTACATACCATTCTAGCTTTGTTTCTTGTAACCTATCCATCTTCATTCAATTTATTTATGAAAAACCGCTTTGTGCCAATAAAATTCTTATTCTTTGGTCTTGGAACCAATTCCCAAGTGTCATTATTCTCTATTTGTTCAAATTATTCATCCATGGCCTTATTCCAGAATTCATCCTTACTGACCTCTTCAAAACGGTTTGGTTCAATTGTAGATAAGAGTGTTAGGTGCATTTGTTCTGGTGAACATATTATTCTTCTAGTGTCAACTCCTTCATCCTTGTTTCTGATAATATGATCTGAAGGATGATTCTTCTGTACTTGTTTGCTAAGTGTCTTTGGAGGCACTTGTTGAACTTTCTCTTCTACTTTTGGCTGATCCTTTTCATCTTCCCCTTCTACTTATTTTGAATCTTCTGCTTCTTCTTCGTAAAGTTCTATTGATTCATTTTCTTCCTCCTTTAATTATCATCCACATGTTTCATCAGTTGTTACATTGATTCTTTCCAAAACTTTGTTTAACCTCAGATTGTAACACTTGTATGATTTCATTGTACTTGAGTAACCAACAAGTACTCATTTTTCCACACGAGAGTCAAAATTTCCCATTTTGCCATCTTCTCTTTTGATGTAGCATTTGCTTCCAAATACTATGAAGTGATTCACATTTTCTAGTATTCCTTTCCATATCTCGTAGGGAGTTTTTTCATTGTTGTTTCTGAGTATTACTCTATTTTGAATGTGAATTTTTGTATGCACTACATGTGTCCAAAAAATATCTATCAATTTTGAATCCATTAGCATTACTCGAGCCATTTCCTACACTATCATGTTCTTTCCTTCAACAACTCCATTTAGCTGAGGTGTCCTAGCAATGGAGAATTGTCTTTCTATTCCATTCCTGCTATAGTATTCCATAAATTCCTTTGAAGTGAACTCTCCTCCATTATCATATCTCAAACATTTGATTTTTGAATACATTTCATTTTCAACCATCTCCTTGTAGACCTTGAAGTTTTCAAAATCTTATGAATTATTCCTGAGAAATCAAACTGTAGTCATTCTTGTATTATCATCAACTAATAACATAAAGTGTTTCTCACATTTTAAACCCTTTGTTGTAGTTGGTCCAACTATATTAGTTTGCACAATTTCCAGTGGTCTTGTCGTTGAATATTCCTGTTAGCTGAAACTAGTCTTTGTTTTCTTTCCTTGTTGACAATGCTTGCATAAAGTGTTGGTTGGTTTCATGATCCGGGGAATTTTTCTAACTACTTTATTTTTGTTGACTTTGAAAAGGTTATCAAAGTGTATGTGACCCATTATTATGTGTCATAGAAAATTTCATCTTCCTTTCCTAGACAACATTTTTCATTTCCAATTTCACTTAATACATATATGTTGCTTGAAGTTCTTGTAGTTGTTGCAATCAATTTTCCTGAACCTTATTTTCTTATCTCGCACTTTTGTGAATTGAAAGTAATTTTATGACCTTGGTCACACATTTGACATACACTTATAAGATTGTGTTTCAAATCTTCTACTAGTAGAAAATTTTATTCCTTGGTATTCTTGTTTCCAATTCTGACTCTGTCTTTTCCAATGATTTTAGTTAAATCATCATTTACAAAGGAGACTGATTCATTTATTTTCTTTCTTAATGTAAGAAACTTGTCTTTATCACCTATCATGTGTTTTGAACAACCATTGTCAACATACCAACCACATTTATTTTTCTTATCTTGTAGAGAGAGTGTCCATTCTTCATTTCTATATTGATTATGCTTTCTTATCCATGTTCTCTTTTGAGGTTCCTGTCAATAAGTGTTGTTGTTTTTTTGTGGTTCTCTAATAGAGACTCTGATTCTACAATCTTTGTCCATGTGTCCAAATTTTTTGCACTTGTAGCATTCCACTTCAGTGATCAATTATTCAAACATGTTGTAGCTTATTCTCTGTGTTTCAATAGGCCTTCTTGGATAACCATTTTTTATATGACTTTCAAAGTTGTTTATGTTCCTCCTATTAGCTCTGCAATTTACAACTTTATGTCCAAAATTATTGTATGCATAACATAAAACAAAAAACATAGTTTAATACCTAGGAGTTGAAGATCTTCTAAAAGGAGTTACTTTTATGAATTATTCTTCTTCCTGAGGCCTGTTTTTTTCTGCTGGTCATTTATTTTGAAATATAAATCTTCTCGGTGGAGGAGTGCCCCTATATTCTTCTTTGTAGGTCTTCCTATATTCTTTGCTTATTTCTGCATAACTTTTGGGGTATGTTTCTTGTTCCTTTGCTTTGTATCTTGATCCTTTTGTTTTTTGATTGTTTCCAATTCCAGACTTGTCATGATGAGGATTTGGACTGCTCATAATGTCATCCAAAATTTTTGAGTTTTTTTGCATATTTTTCTCTTGAAGATCATTTTTCAATGTGCCAACCTCTGCTTCCAAATTTTCAATGATCATGTCTCTTTCTTCTAGATATTATTTTAGTGCTTCTTCAATTCTTTTATCTTCTTCTATTTGAACCCTCAATTTCATGATCATGTGTTCTAGTTCCTGAGTGTATTATTTCTTGTCTAGTTCTTCTTGTAGCTTATTGTTTTTCCTACTTTCTCTTGTTATAACTTATATGGAACTCAACAATTATTCTCGGTAGTGACATTCTGCCTCTTCATATTCTTCTTCAGTGTCTTATTTATCCGAGTCTTCTACGTCCATGAATAGAACTCTTTCTGTCTCACTATCACTGACTTCATATTCATCTAATGAGGAGATATATTCTTTGGTGCATAAGATTTTCTTGAAATATTTCTTTTTGGTTCTTTTTCCTTTATATGTTTGTTTTTTATTTGAGAAATCTTCATCATTCCTCTTATTTTTTATATGAGAACATTTGTTAGAAAAATGACCAATACCATCTCAATTAAAAAACATAATGGAAGCTTATCTTTATATATGTTGTTGGTTCCCTTGTTCAATATTCCGATAAAGTTGGCCACTTATTCTTCATCATCTTATGAGAAGTCACTACTATAGCTATCTTCCTTTTTCTTTCCCTTTTGATTTGACCTTTTGTATGCTTTTAAAGTTTCTTCTTTTATATCTGGATTTTCCTATTTAGTTCTCATTTCATATGCTATGAAGATTCTATGTAGTTCGTCCATGTTTATTGAGTCTAGATCTACTCTTTCTTCTAGTGTTGATATCTTAGGATCAAATATCATAGGAAGAGATCTTAGAACCTTTTGAACAATTAAATATTATTCAATTTATTCTCCCAATCCTATGATTTCATTCATTGTTTCATCAACTCGTAAGAAGTAAGTTGTGGTATTCTCATCTTCCTTCATCTTTAATTGTTCAAATTGACCTCTGTAAGTTTGAATCTTTGTTTCTTTGACTTTTGAATCTCCTTCATAAATATTTTGAATTTTATCCCAAATATCTTTAGTGGATTTACAATGTACAACTTTGATATATACCAATTCACCAAGACCATTCAAAAGTGAATTTGTGGATTTCGAATTATTTTGAATGAGTTTCATTTCTTTTTCACTTGTTTTCGAAACTATTGGTTATTTGTATCCATCTACTATTGATTGACAAATTTTAAATCCTTGTGCCTATATATATACTTTCATCCTTCTTCTCCTGAATGCATACTTTTGTCCATCAAACTATGGTATTCCATTTTTATACATGTTGTTTCTCTCCATGATCTACCTTTCACTGGTTAAACTGATTTCTGAAGGGACCTTCTCTGATACCAATTGTTGGATTACTTAGAGGGGGGGTGAATCAATAATAGATAAATTTATTCCTTTTTAACCACAAAATGAAAGTGTTGTATCAATTTAGCATTATCATCCAATATTTGTAGAGTAAATAAACAATGAACAAATGAGCAATCGTACACATACACAGTACACCAATGTTTTTATGTGGAAACAAAAAGCAGGAGAAAACCACAAAATTCTTTTTCTTATATGTATTTAAGAATTACATTCATTGGAAGCACCAACTTCCTTTGTTTTCCAGCTGCAGCTGGAATGAGGCTCCAACCCCCTAGTTTCTCAGGCTACAACCTGAGAGAAGCTCCAACTCCCCGATTCTCTGGCTACAACCAGAAGGAGGCTACAACCCCCTATGTTCTACGGCTACAAACGAAAGGTGGCTACAACAACCTATCCATGCCTCATTCAACCGCCCTGACGTAGAGGTAGAATGATGGAACCACTGTGACACTACCATTGTGTGATATTCCACTGTAACAAATTTTACCATTGACCTGCAACAAACCTGTACTACTACCCTACAATCAATTTGTACTTGAACTGACCATGTATCAACCATGCACCAACCTTTACATCAACATGTACCATAAATTAGTGCATATACCATGCACCAAATATGTACCAATAATGCATCAAATACACATAAAATATGACTCATCAAGATGTAGCAACATCATCAACTATACACCTCATGTATGTGTAAACTCATCAACTACTTGTCTCAACCATGTACCCAACATGTACCTCAACCAAAATCCCTCATCAATTTAATCATCCAAATCATATTTGTAACTCTGTAATAGACACGATGTATATTATCACATGCGTGCAAACCTTCCTTAACTTTAAAAACAAGAGACTAGTATTTTCATCAAACTTTACTTTAGTCTCACGTGACTAATTTTAGATTAGTCAACAACCGTAACTCGAAATAATCATAATTATGTACTTGTAATGAATAAAGATCTGAAAAAAATACAAAATTTTCTTCATTGTCTTTTATGCAATTTCTCCAGGTTTCACTACTTGGAACCTCTCAAAAAAAGAGTTATAGAAAAAATGACATACCTTTTTGAATTATGACTTATTCTAGAGTCTGCCCCACATGGAATATTTGTTGTATAGATATGAAAATGATACATAGAATACTACAAAATGTATTCTAGCCAATACATTTAGTATTACTAAATTTGGTTATGTTATGAAGAAGTTATGGCATTTTTACCCGAAAAACATGTTTTAGACTAGTTTTAGGACTAGCCACAAACCATATTTTCCATGGAGTGTAACTCCAAAAATACAATGACCCACAAGGTGGATTTTTTATCATGGCTACTTGGATATGTTTCCTCAACATCCTCAATATTTCACAGTATGAATCATTCTAGAAAAAAAATTATTGCGAAAATGGTGAGATGTCCTATAAATAACATACCTTAGAAAGCATCATAAAAATTTTTTATCCTCCCTTGAATTTCAGCCTTCTTTACTTCACCTTCCCTTTAAAATTATCCTTAGATATCCTTTTCTCACTTCAATCACTTGTATATATTCAATATGCTCAAATGTAATTAAAATGAGAGACCCTTCCCTCTTATTTATACTTTTATGTAGCTTCCTCAATGGGTTACCTTCTAATCATCTTAAACCAATTTCCTTATTTTAGGGCTAACCCACTTCTAACCACTTGTCCACTTATTAATTTTTCCATTAAATTTATTATTTAAATAATTTATTTTGCATCGACTTTGAATTATAGTACATTCATCACTTCAATTTATTATTTAAATAATTTATTCTTTGCAACCACTTTGACTACTTTGAGCTTTTGGGGCTTCTAGATGACTCATGAGGGTTCTCCAACTTCACATGGCCATAACTCTCTAATTGTGAGGAGTTGTGTGACGTTCCACATACCACCAGAAATGGCATGACATGTACTATCCATATAGAATAGTATTACCTTCAAATATATTAAAAATAATACCATTATACATCAAACAAACTTGGGTCCATTACCCAAACCTTTTTGCTACCAAAATTCGCTATCGGACATTCTTCAAGGGTTGACTTCAATGACAACCAAACAAAATAATCAACACTGTTGTGCAACAAAAGTGCACTAAAATTTGGCATGTTGAAGCTTGTAGACTGTAATATGCACAGAATATTAGCATGTGACACAAAAATATTAGTGCATGAACCAAAATTGTGCACAGTAGATATTGGTGCGTGACACAAATGTAGTGTGCACTAGATATTAGCATGAGACAGAAGTGATCCAAATTGGTTATAGGTGCACATAGCATGCACTACCTTATGGTGTTGTTGCACATACTAAATATGGGTGTACATTTTAAAATTTGTACATGTGAAGTTATTGTGTTAATATTATGGTAGCCGCGGGAGGTATTTACCTCTACATGTGAACCTGGCGAGAATACAAGACTTCAGGAAGCAAGAGAAATCCTAATGAATTGGATAATAACCCTAGAATCATTTTCGGCTCAAGAATATAATTTATATTAGGCTATTAGCCTCCAAGAGAAGAAGTCGGCCAGAATTAATAATAATATACTGAACAGACACCTACTGAGAAGGAGAAGTCGGCCCCAGTAAACTGGCAGGATTACTATAAATATAGGGCACCAGTTTCTCATTTGTCACATCTCAGGACTGCAGTTTTCCCAGTTGGTGCGTACTGTAGGTGTAGCTGGTGTACAGGTTTGGAGGATGGTTGCAGGTGTAGCTGCAGCAACACCAAGTTTCAGTATTTGGCTTGGATATCTCTTGGCTAGGGTTTGGACTATCTGATCAACTTTTTGTGATGCACTATCCTTGGGGAGAGATGCACTGCTCTTTGTTTGGCTATCTAGCCTAGAGTTTGCTTCCGAAGGAATTCTCAGGTCAAGGTTAAGGTGCTCGGAGGGAGGCTTCGGCCTGTGGTTGGGAGACGAGGGTATCATCGTGGTAAAACGAGCACACAATCCTTTATATTCTAACAGGTTATGGGCCCACACCTCTTCAGTCAGACTAAAACGCTGGAAGGAAACATAGCCACTAGATATTGAGCTCGTTGAGGAACTGTCGCTAGGGTTACTAGCAGGAGCAGCTTCCAAAAGCACTGCAGCTAGGGTTACCAGCATAAGCAGTTGCAGAAACCCTAAACCTCTTGTTGAGGCACCTTAAGTGACGAGATTGACCTAATCTATGGATATATCAGTGCATCATAACCCAGCGCATCTCCTGGTACACCCTGAAGGCCAAGACGTGAAGTTTGGATTTCTGGTCAAATCTAGGGTTTGACCAAGTCAAGCAAGCCATGACAAATTCTATGAAGTCTGAGAACAAGCTAGAAGGAGCCTCCAACTTCAGAGCATGGAAGACAAGGATTGATCTCATCCTTGCTAAGAATAAAGTGTTGGACATTGTGAAAGGAAATATCGTGAATCCAGAGTTCAAAGAAGGAGAAGAGAAGGAACCGCAGAATGTTGCAGCTATGGAGAAGTTCAAAGACGTTGACATCAATGCCATGAGTATCATAGTGGATTCCATAAAAGACCACTTGATACCCTACATCTCCCATATTGACTCATCGAATAAGATGTATGATGCCATAACTAATCTCTTCTCAATCAGAAACATTGGACAAGTTATGAGTCTGAAGAATGAACTTCGTGACATGAAGATGAATGATGATGATAGCATAAAATCATATTTTGTAAGGATCTCCCAACTAAGATATCAACTAAAATCTATTGAGGAGATCACTTCAGAAAAGGAATTGGTGAACATAGTACTCAATGGTCTTCCCAAAACATGGGATGCATTTGCCGCAAGCATGAACACAAGGAAGGAGTACCCGACATTTGAAGAACTTTGGACTTGCTGTGCTCAATAAGAATCAAGGATCAATGCAAAAGAGAAACCTCGACAGAAGTATGATGATCAAGCCTTCACAGCAAGATTCAAGAACTTCAAGAATAAAAGGAAGTTTGGTTCAAGGAGGAAGCCAAATCAAGAGAAAGACGTTTCAGAAATACAATGCTTCAACTATTAGAAGTATGGTCACTACATGAATCAATGTCTCGAGCTAAAGAAAAGGAAGAAGAAACATGAAGCATAGATTGCCGAAGAAAAGGAACCGACAAAGAAGACTAAGCAGGATGGAAGAGATTTCTTATACTAAAAGGTAACAACACTCTTCTTATTTCTGTACATATCTTGCTTGCATCGTTTTTGTACATATCTTGTATATCTATCTCTTG
>ML783420.1:146196-168205 GCA_009831015.1 Picea engelmannii | reverse complement strand
CATTCAAAGTATTGCATTTCAGGCTTGAAATATAAGAAAAAAGAGAGGTCAATTTTCAACGATGGAGATCCCATGTATAGTTCATATTAATTACTCTCAGACATTCGATGTTTCAAAAATATGAAAATATTAACGACGAGATAGAAGTGTCGAAACGTCGTAGCACCGAAATGGTGAAATGGTGTTAGGCCACCACATCACTACGGGCTCGTACCACTTCGAAAATTTTCAATTCAGAGAAAACATAAAATCCCAAATGCCAAAACATTGAAATGACAAAGACACTTGGCACTCCTCAGTTCATATGGATGCCACTCATTCGTCAAAGACACGTAGCATCCATCAGGCACTGACATGTGGCACTCAGTTCAAGAACCTTTAGGCATGTCATCCGCTCATTTTTGAGTGACACATATCACTACCCTTTTGTCACTCCAGGAGAACTTCGTGCTTCACAATCCAAAACTCTCGAAGCCTAAAGTGTCGAAGCACATGGCACACTCATCAGTCATGGCATGTGGCACTCATTTCTAGTCATTTGGTTGCGTCATTTTCCCATTTCCAGGTGAAACGTGTCACCCTTTTTTCCATGACACATCAACACAATGATGTCAGGTCACCACGTAAGATTCGGGAGATCGTACTCTGGGAGGCATTCAAATCTTCCAAATTCCAAATTATCACCATCTTTAAACATGGTTAAAAGGATTATTGAGTTGGAGAACAAATAAAAATTCGTGTGGCGCTAAAATAACAGAGTTACCCGAATCATAAATTGCAACAAGATCAATGGAAGAGAGCGATTGTGGGGGGCGAAGCTGCATGGGGTTTAATTCTGAAGAGTGGTCCCGCAATTTAAATTGTTTTTTTTCTCTCTGGAGTGTGTGGCATCAGTAGGTGCATTCTAGAATGAAATGAGGATTTCCTCTAACCACTTTCTCGCACCCCCACAAAATACAAAAGTAGTCGATCAGGTCCGTATTATCATGGATCGTGAGTTCTCGAGATCAATGGCCAAGAGAGATTGTGGGGGGCAAAGTTGCATGGGTTTTAATTTCGAGGGGTGGTCCTACAATTTAAACCACAATTTTCTCTCGGGGGTACGTGGCATCACCAAGTGCATTGCAGGACAAAAGGTGGGTTACCTCAAAACTACTTCCTCATGCCCCCACAAAATAGAAAAGTAAAAAGGGAATTTTATTAATTTATTTTATTTGATTATTATTTGAACGTTGAATCATTGGAACCTTGGCGTAACCACCATCTTCGATCGCTAGCTCAACAATAAACCAACTACACACCATTTCTTCTCATTTCCAGCTATTTTTCATCACAACTATGGATCCCACCATAACCTCAGAAGTATAACAAGGGGTGAAGAAAGGGACCAAAACGCTAGAGGAGCCAGAATCGAGGTCTTGAAACATTTTCTTGCTTATCATTGTAATTGGTTTCAGTACCAAAACATTTCTTTCTTATAATTGTAACCGGTTTCAAGATGAAGAAACTTAGATTGTATAATTTTAGGAGTTTCAGATGTGTTAAGGGTTGGAAAAAGTGCAAGGAACGATTTTATCTATTTGGAACTTGAATATAATTTTATGAAGCTAAATAGAATGCACATGCAAGTGTTTTGAATTTTCCTAGAAAAGATTCTAATGTTGGTGGTATGAGTTTTGTCCTCTTTCTTTGTATATATTTCTTGATCTTGATTTCATTTTCACTTTCTTTTGTCTAAATTGGATAGTTAAAGGCCCAAAATTCATCTTGTGATGCTCTCGGCTATAGAAATTTAAATTGTTTTAAGTTCTTCCTAACTAAGTTAGAATTAATTTTATTTAATGCTTTGATGCAGTTATATGTTTCTTCTTTCTTATTACACTCTGCAAATTGCAATCTATAACTCGGATTCATTACCTAATTTAGCCTTTATCCTCTGGAGAGTTCAACCAAACAGTCAGTTCTTCCATTTGTTTTGAGGAGTTTGACTCCATAGCCCTAGGTGTCCCTCCCCTTCCTTTCCAAAAAAATTATACTTCTATGTTAGTCTGAAGATTCATGATATGAATTTTCATAATGCTATGTTAGATTCAAAAGAATCCCATAATATGATTCCCAAGGTGATCATAGACCAATTGGGTCTGGACATTACTGTTGGAGAAATTTCTATTTTCGACACACTAGTTCAATGGGAGTTAACTAACTAGTTCTAGTTAGAATTTCTATTTTTACCATCACTATTATGCATGCATGCATTACTAAGGAAAACTAACTTCTTGATTTATTTTCTTAATTAAGGAATGTTTTTCCCTATATATGAGTGTATTCCACTCATTCATTGCATCATATTGATCATGATCTATGTATCAATCATCAACTCATTGGAGTAGTGTGAATATATTTTCTCATTCTTCCATATTGAATCTCTCTTCTTTTCTTGATAATATTTTTTTGTACTTGCTTTATCTAGATCTCCTGTGTAGGTTTCCATGAAGCACTGACATGGTATTAGAGCTATGCTACTTGGAGCAATCTAGACAAGCCAAAGAATAAGGAAAATTGAGGTTTCAACGAGCTTAATCTGTGGTCGTACCTTTCCACATTCATTTCTCCCAAAATATTATTTTTTGGAGGAAACGGTATGTTAATAAAGTAAATTGGCCCATTTTGGAACCAGGTTTTCAACTGTTTGGCGATATTCCTCACCGTTTTCTCAGAAAGTAAGTTGCAAGATCATCTCCTGAAACTGATATGAATTTTTAATTTCTTAATTTTTCACTTACAGATTGAGAGTAAATGTTTAGGGGTTCTTGGAATCAGTGGGAGAGACAGATATGGAAAATATTATATTGTCAAACTTGGTTGTAATCCTCACACCATACAATTATTTTGATTGGAAACCCAAGGCAGAATTCCAACTCAGAAGGAAAGGATTGTATAAATTGATGATGGCGAGAGAAACAGAACCTACATCCACGATTGAGAAGATGATATGGGAAAACCGTAAGGATGAGGCCATAGGACTACTTCTTGAGTTAATATCCACTGATTTTTGGTTTCATGTTTCCACATGAAAGACTCCAAACAGGATCTATACCATCTTGGAAGGACTCTTTGGAAAGAAGGATGAGATGCGAGGTCATATGCTTGAGGTAGAGTTGAATACCTTAGACCCTAAAATTTTTGATAATATACAAGATTTTTTTACTAAATTTAAATCTTTGATATTAATATTGGGTGAATGCGGTATTGACAAGTCTACGCAAGAGAAACAACTTATTCTAACAATCTTGGCCAATCTAGGACCATAATACATTGTATATGTCTCCAATTTCCATTCTGGCAGATGTCTTTTTGGAGCAAATAGGAAAATGCCTACGTTGGCTCAGTTCATTGAGTCTCTTACACAAGAGCAGAGAAAACACATAAATATGGGCCTCATGAAAGATCCAAAAGCACATGCACTCACCATGCAGGATGGAAAATGGTCATTCAAACATAATAGGAAGGAGGGATATTCCAAATCCTTTAATGATTCTTCAGGTTCCAAAGACTCTTTAGATTCCAAGAAGAAGAAGAAGGGAAAGAAGTGCACTTATTTCAATAAATCGAATCATGAAGAATCCACATGCATGAAGAAACAGATCAATCTTATGGCACATGCACTTCAACAAAACAACCTTGGAAACTTTATTCCAGAGGGATTCAAGAAGCATAAGGAAGAAGATACTACTCCTAAGAAAGGTAATCATCATGTTCTTGCTGCAATTAATTCCTCATCTGATTCATGGATTATAGATTCTGGTGCAACCCTTCATATGGTAGTGAAAGAGGAAGTTTTATCTTCCTTGAGTCCATGTTCAAGACCCCCTATTCTCATGGGGGATGTTACTCTAGTAGAAGTAGCATGAGAAGGGAGAGTGGAACTCCACAATGATAGTTTTGAGAATGTTTTACATGTTCCAAATATTTCTATCAATCTTCTCTCAGTTTAGTAGATCACTCGGAAAGGTAAAAATGTTGAATTTACATCAGATTCAGTTTCAGTAATTGACATGCATGACAATTCCATCATTGCAATTGGTGAGGTGGATCACAAGTCAAGGTTGTATAAATTCACAAAGTTTTTTTATGATGAATCCTCTATTCTACTTAGACATAAGGAGAGTACTTTGCATGCACCTCCAATGCAACATGCATATACTCTTGTTCTTCCATTAGTTTCATACATCAGGGATGATTCCATACACTCAGATTTTTTACATTGAAATAAGAAAGTAGTAAAATCAGATAAGAATCTAGTGCCAAAGATTCAACATATTCCCAAGAAGGCACATACCAAACTTTAGGCAGCAAGGGAATCCATTGGATTCGAGGAGGACTCAATCTCAGCATCAGGATCCTTCTCATGTATTTTCAGCTTCAGAACCTATGATGCCCATGCATTGCTATATGGTTCAATATATTGATCCAAATAACTACAATAGGTTTGTGGGAAATCCATTATGGCAATAAGCCATGCATAAGGAGTATGACTCATTCCTACAAAACTAGACTTGGCATCTAGTTCCACTTCCACCAGAAAGGAAAATTTTAGGTGCAGATGGGTCCACGGGATCAAGAAGTATAAGACTAGAGAAGTTTCCAAAGCAATTCATCAGATCCATAAAGATTTCTACATATTCACGAAGACTTTCAATGAGTAGAAGTTTGAGACTTTGCAGGATCATCTTGTAGTGAAGAACATAGTTGCCTAGCAACTACCATTTTCTTCTTTTGATAAATTATATTTTGAGGGGGGGGTTTGTTCCCACGTGGTTTTCCCTCTTTCCTCGCTTTTATTCAATGCTCATTAGTTGCATTGTACATGAGTACCTAAAATGGCCTAGTAGCCATGACTCATTTTTTACTCCATATTGATGTTCAAGGGGGGTGTTGGTGAAATTTCTATTTTCGACACACTAGTTCAGTGGAAGTTAACTGACTAGTTCTATTTAGACTTTCTATTTTTACCATCACTATTATGCATGGATGCATTCATAAGGAAAACTAAATGCTTTATTTATTTTCTTAATTATGGAATGTTGTTCCCTATATATGAGTGTATTCCACTCATTCATTGCATCATATTAATCATGATCTATGTATCAATCATCACCTCATTCGAGTAGTGTGAATATATTTTCTCATTCTTCCATATTGAATCTCTCCTCTTTTCTTAATAATCTTTGTTTGTACTTTCTTTAGCTAGATCTCCTGTGTAGGTTTCCATGAAACATTGACAATTACAAGGCCTTACAAGGATCTTTTCTTATTTTATTCAAGGAAGGTGAAGCGTTTGGGCCTAATCAAAGATTTGGTAGTATCTTTTTTTCAAATTCCAGTGAAAAATATTGTCATGGATGTGGTGTTTGTTGATATCCCTCCTAAATTTGGCATGTTGTTATCTAGATCATGGGATGTTAAGTTGAAAGGGACTCTACAAATGGATACATCATATGCCACTATCCATGTTTTGGGCCAATATAGGAGGTTTTACAGGGAAGTATTGTTCAAGTACATGGTTTGTAACAAAACCCAGCGAAACAAACCATCCCATTTACTTTGTGGAGATTGAGATTGGTTCTTCCATTTTCTTTAATGATTTTAGTTTTGAAGAGGAGGTTCCAAAGACTGATATGACTATCAAAGACAAACTTGATCAACAAATAGAGGAAATTTCAGATCAGCTAAACAACAAAGAAAGTTAAATGTGGAATATGAGCTTTGATGGAGCTGTCAGTAGAGAAGAAGTAGGGGATGGTGTGTGGATTAACTCACCCCAAAGCAGGTACAAAAAATGTTTCTTACAAAATTTCTTTTGATTGCATAAATAGCATTGCTAAATATGAGACATTAGTGTTGGGATTGAAGACTTTGAAAGAAATGGGTGCTAGGAGGATAGTTGTACATGGAGATTCTGAGATGATTATAAATTAGATAAAGGCTATATATCAAGAAACAAATCCTAGATTAATAGCATATAGGAATATAGTTCTTTATCTTCTTGAAGAATTTCTAGAATATAATTTTTCAGTGATTCCAAGGGGGCATAATTAGATCATTGATGCCCTCGCTACTTCAGCCTCATTTTTCAAAATTCCATTTTTTCCTAACAAAAGGTATGAGATTGAGGTCAAGCACTAGTCAAAAATACCTGATAACATTAAGTACTATAAATTTTTTGAAAATGAAAAACAAGTAGAATTTTCCTTAAGATGGAGGGTGAATTTGAAAATTTGAATACGGATGAGGAATATTGTTGTGAGAAAGAAGATGCAGTTGTGTTCCCAAATGATGACTATTTCAAGAATCAGATTGTTGGTAAGGATACAATGAAGCTAAAAAATAACATCATTCCCAAAGGCTTGGTCCCATTAGAAAAACTCCTTGACAACAAAGATGTAGCCAAAAGTCCTAAAATTACTACAAATAATAGAGATGTTGAATATTGCAACATTGGGACTTGGGAAGATCCCAACATCATCAAGTTATCCAAGACACTTAGCCCAGAGGTCAAGCAAAGGTATATCAGTTTAATGAAAGAATTTCCTTATTTTTTTGCATGGATTTATGAAGATCTAAAGGTTTATGATACTAAGGTGATTCAACATGTGATTCCAATCAAGGAGGATCATAAACATTTCAAGCAGAAATTAAGAAGAATTAATCCTTTGATTCTTCCCTTGATTAAAAAGGAGACAAAAAAGTTGTTTGAAGACAAGACCATAGTGTCTGAGATTTTCTAAGTGGGTGGAAAATCTGGTACCTGTCAAAAATAAAAGTGGAGAGATCAGATTATGTGTGGAGTTTTAGAATCTGAACAGGATATCTCTCAAGGAAAATTACCTGCTTCCCAAGATGGATCACATTCTTCAAAAGGTGGTTGGTTCTAAGAAAATATCAATGTTATATGGTTTCTCTGGGTACAACCAAATCATGGTAGACCATGATGATCAAGAGAAGACAACATTTACAACACCATGGGGCACCTTCATGTATGAAAAAATTCCTTTTAGGCTCATGAATACAAGAGCAACTTTCCAAAGGGATATGGATATAAACTTTGATGATGAGAAATATAAGTCTATTATTATTTACTTAGATGATATCATTGTATATTTAGTTTCTGATGATGAATATCTCAGACATCTAAGGAAATCTTTTCATAAATGTAGGAATTTTGGCATCTCATTGAAACTCAAGAAGTCTAATTTTGGCATGGAAGAGGGGAAGTTGTTTGGTCACATTATTTCAAAGGAGGGAATAAAGATATATCCCAACAGAGTTGAAGGAATCCTTAAAATTAGCACACCTAAAAGCAAGAAAGAAGTACAATCTTTCCTAGGGAAAGTAAATTTTCTGAGAAGGTTCATCCCTAATCTGGCTGAAATCATAAATCATATCACTAACATGTTCATGAAAGGAACTGAGATAAAGTGGTCTCTTGAAGACAAAAATTATTTTGAAGTAATGTTGCGTTTACCAAATCCCAAGTGTTGTCTAGTCCCAATATTGCAAAAGACTTTATATTGTTTTATTTTTCCCCAAAACACACCATTGCTAGTGTTTTGTTACAAAAAGATGAACATAATTTGGAAAGGCCTATAACTTACTACAATATGACATTGAGGGATTCCCCACTAAAATATGATATCATGGAAAAGAATGTATATTCACTGGTCAAGTCCCTAAAGGAATTTAGAGTTTATATATACATTCCCATACCATTGCTTATGTGCGCAGTAGTTCTGTGAAGGAAATTTTGACTCAGCCTGATACTGAGGGTAAAAGGGGAAAGTGGATAGATTTTTTGTTGGAGTATGACCTTGAGATAAAAACTACAAAGTTGATCAAGGGGAAAGGACTTGAAAAGTTGATGGAATAGTCAAATTATGAGATCTTGGGAATTAATTTCATTGTTGATGGATCAATAGATTCAAAAGAAGAAAAGGTCCCTTAGGTATCCCAAAAATTCATTGACTCCCCATGGTATGATGAAATTATTTATGTGTTGATAAGTTTGTAAGCTCCTCCTAAATTGAGAAAAACCAAGGCCAGGTTTTTGAAGATAAAGGCATCAAAGTTTTGAATTCTAAACCAATCTCTGTATTGGAAGGGTCTAGGTGGGATCTTCCTAAGTTGTTTGGTGGAGCAAGAAGTATAAAAAAACATCAGAGAGTTTCATAAAGGTGATTGTGGAGGACAACATCATTGGAAAACTACTGTGCACAAAATATGGAGGGCATGTTTCTATTGGCCTAGCATTTTTTTCGATGTTTACAAATAAGTCTCAAGTTGTCATGAATGCCAAATTTTTTATGGGAAGAGAAACCTGCATCCTTTTACTTTGAAGCCTATCTTTGTTGAAGCACCATTTATGCAACGGGGCCTTGATTTCATAGAATAAATTCATCCACATTCCTCAACTCAACATAAGTGGATACTAACATCCACAGATTACTTCACCAAGTGGATTGAAGCAGTCCCCACCAGGCACGCCACCAGTGTTGTTATCATTTATTTTTTGGAAAACATTTTTTTGTCTAGATTTGGTTGTCCAGTTAAAATCATCACTGACAATGCAACAACATTCAAGTCCAAAAAGATGGAAAAATTCTACAGTGATTACAATATAACTCTTGGCCATTCCACAACTTATTACCCTTATGGTAATGGGTTGGATGAGTCATCCAATAAAATTTTGAGTAGAATTATCAAGAAACTTATGTAGGATAACAAAAAGGATTGGCACAAGAAGCTTATTTATGCACTATGGGCTGACAGGATCACTACTAAAAGGTCGATTTCCACTTCACCCTTCCAGATTGTGTATGACACAGTGGTAGTTTTTCCTACTTCATTAGGATTTCCAGTGATGAGATTTCTATAGGAGAAATATGTTGAACTGGATGCCACTCAAAGGAGGACAATGAACTAATCAATGTTCAACAAAGAAGAGAGAAATCCTTCAACAATGCTCAACTCCACCAAGACATGATTAAAAAAGATTTTGACAGGCATACTAAGGAACATGATTTCAAAGTGGGGGATTTGGTGTTGAAATGGGATGCTAGAAATGAAGACAGAGGGAAGCATGGAAAATTCAACCATATGTGGCTAGGACCTTTCAAAATTGTGGCATACCATGAAAATAATGTTTATCTACTACAGGAACATAATGGAGATATCGTTGGTGGTGGACTTATGAATGGAGGGTTTCTCAAGGATTATCTCTCTTAAAGAAGTTTTCACCCTTTCCATTTCATTGTATATAACCATTTTTGTTTTTCATTTGTAGAATTTGAAATCAAATCATCAAAAAATTGAAGCCCAAGGTGAAGGCCCTAAGTTTACATTGAGTATAATTGGAGTATGTGAACAAAGTTTCGTAAATAAGCTTGTTGATCAAGCAATTTTCAGTTAGGGTTTTCAGTAGTGTGTACATTTAGATTTTAGTAGTGTATTTAGTGTTCTGTTTTCAGTTGAGAGAAGTGTACAAACTTGGGTTTTTAGTGGATACTAGTGATAGTTTAGAGCAGAGTACATACATGTTTTGGGAGAAGCCCAATGGATTAGGATAATGTCTACGAGTTCTTTTCTACCCCATTGGGAGGATAGCATCCCCGTTGGAGCCAATGTTATCACATGCTAATTTGTATTAATTTTTCCAAAGAATATTTTCCTTGTACTATTTTTCAACTCGGATTTTAAAATGTTTTCACCAGCTCTGCCAATTTCCCATCACCTAAATCCTTCACTTGACTAATCATCCAAAATAGTCATGTCCTCCATGTTAAGACCTAATTTTTCACCCCTTCCCTATCTCTCTCTTTTCCGCATACCTTCTTGGAAATATTTCCTCTTAAACTTGGTTAAGTTAGTTTCCCATTTGTTCAATAACTTGGTTTTCCTTATTGCCTTTCTTGAGTGATTCTTTTCACAGAGTTTTTAGGGTTTTCTTGAAGGGTAAACACATATCATGATTTGGTTCGAATTACTTGTCATCTTGTTGGCCATTAATTGAGCTTACAATAGGTCGATCAAGTATGTTGTATGCATAGGGAAAACCCTTGAGAAAAAACAAAACATTCAGAGCAGTCCATTTCGGGTTTGAATTACAAGAAAAAAGAAGGATTCAATTTTCAATGGTGGAGATCCCATGTACAATTCATATTAATATCTCTCGCACATTCGGAGTTTCAAAACTGTGCAAAGCTTAACGACCAGAAAGAAGTGTCGAAGTGTCGAAACGTAGTAGCCCCAAAACGACAAAATGACATTAGGTCACCACATCACTTTGGGCCCATACCACTTCGGGAATTTTCAATTCAGAGAAAACGTAAAATTCTGAACGCCAAAATGTTTAAATTTCGAAGACACTTGGAACTCCTCACTTCAGACATGTGGTGCTCATCTGCCAGAGACACATAGCATCCATCGGGAGCTGAAACATGGAACTCAGTTCAAGAACCTTTAGGCATGTCGTCTACTCATATTCAGGTGACATGTATCACTCCCCTTTTGTGACACATCAAAAGTTGTGACATCATATGATGTCAAGCTGGCACGTCACTTCGGGCCCATACTACTCTGAGAGAACTTCATGCTTCACAATAAAAATCTCTCGAAGTCTTGAGTGTCAAATAACTTGGCATGCTTATTAGTCATGACACATGGTACTCATTTATGATCATTTGGTTGTGTCATTCACCCATTTCCACGTGACACATGTCACCCTTCTTTCCATGAAATGTCAGCACAATGACGTCAGGACAACATGTCATATTTGAGAGATCGTCCTCCAGGAGGTATTGCTTCTCAGCATTCAAATATTTTGAATTTCAAATTTTCTCCATCTCTAAACATGGTTAAAAGGATTATGGAGTTGGCGGAGAGATAAAATTTAGCGTGGCTCTAAAATAACATGGTTACCCAAATCACAAATTGCAACAAGATCAACAACCAAGAGATATTTTTGGGGGTGAAGTTGCATGGGGTTTAAATCTAAAGAGCAGTCAAGAAATTTAAACCATGGTTTTCTCTTTGGAGTACATGTTATCACTAGGTGCATTATGGAATAAAAATCATGTTTCCTCAAACCACTTTCTTGAGGCCCCGCAAAATAGAAAAGTAGTCGATCGGGTCTAAAGTATCATGGATAGTGAGTTCTCGAGATCAATGACTGAGAGTGACTATAGGGGGTGAAGTTGCACGGGTTTTAATTTTGAAGGGAGGTCCCACAATTTAAACCACAGTTTTATCTCAGGGGTATGTGGAATCACCAAGTGCATTGTGGGACGAAAGGCAGGTTACCTGAAAACTACATCCTCACACCCCCGCAAAATAAAAAAGTAAAATGAGACTCTTATTCATTTATTTTATTTGATTATTATTTGAATGTTGGACCGTTAGAACCTTGGTGCGACCACCATCTTCCACCTGAAGCTCAACAATACGCCAATTGCACATAATTTCCCCTCATTTCTAGGTATTTGTCATCATGAATATGGATCCCATAATAACCTCACAAGGAGAACAAGTGACGAAGAAAGGGATCAAAATGCCAGAGGAGCTGGAATCCAAGTCTTGAAACATTTTCTTTCTTATCATTGTAATCGGTTTCATAATCGAAACGTTTCTTTCTTATCATTGTAACTGGTTTCAAACTGAGGAAACTCAAATTGTATAAATATTAGGAGTTTCATATGTATTTAGGGTTGACAAAAGTGCAAGGGAATGATTTTAGCTATTTAAAAATTGAATTTAATTTTCTAAAGTTGAATATAATTCACATGCATATGTCCTAAATTTTCCCGAAAAATATTTTAATGGTTGTGCTCTGAGTTTCATCTTATTTCTTTGTATGTATTTCATGTGATCTTGATTTCATTTTCACTATATTCTATTTAAATTGGATATTTAAAGGCCCAAAATTCATCTTGTGATACTCTCGGATGAAGTGATTTCAAGTTTGTTAAGTTCTTCCTAGCTAAGTCATAATTCATTTTATTTAATGCTATGATGCAGTTATATGTTTCTCATTTATTCTTACACTTTACAAATTACAATATATAACTCAGATTCATTACCTCATTTAGCCTTTATCCTCTCGAGAGTTCAACTGACCAGTCAATGCTTCCATTTGTTTTCATAAGTTTGACTCCATAGCCCTAGGTGTTCCTCCCCTTCCTTGCAAGAAAAATTATAAAAAAAACCTTCAAAGAAACAAAACATAGCCATTGATTTGTTAAAGAAAACTCATATGTTAAAGACTAAGTGACAGGAGAGAGCCCTCTTTGAGCTGAGCAAGCTAGTAGCCATCCCTAAAGTGGTTTGTAGGTTACCTCTGTCGTTTTTTTTATCAACCGAACAAATTTACATAGTGATAACAATGCTTACTCCTACACAGACTTTCCTCTAGGGTATTTAGTAACCCTGTCTCCATGTGCCTCCTCTACACAATATCTCCCCCAAGGTGTTAAATAACCTTGAGACTCCTCTTGATTATGTGATGTATCCTGGTGTGCCATCTTGTTACGTTCTCCTTTGAACTCAAAGTAGAGTCCAGATATGCACTCCTTGCATTGGCTGACATAGTTTTCAACACTTTGTTGTGCACCCCTTGCACTTAGCCTGAATAACCCAAAGGTAATTCAAAAAAATATCAAATATATAGTGAATTCTATATTTGTCCTATAGATAGTGAATTCTATATTTGTCCTATCATACATCTACAACATAAATTCATAAACACACATTCAACATAAAGTAAACATTCACCACAAATAAACTCATAAACAATGAAACATGTTCTTTGGTATTAATATCAAAATGCTTGGTTACAAATGTGTGATCTCAGACTCACCTAAATCTCATTAATTACATTGAATTTCATTCAATGGTTATCTAGCTTGAATCATATCTAGATCTCATTAGCCTGTTAGCCATTAAAGGTGACCTCCTCTACATCCTATACAAAGGAATCAACTTGGATCTTCCATCCTTACAACATTTAATTGCATTTAATATTGCATTTGAAATTTAAAAGTGAGGGGAAAATGAGAGGGTTGGTGCCTCTCCCTTCCTTGAATGTGCTTGATGTGTTGGAAAGATAGTGCACTGCTTAGGTGGAGCGATGCTCCTGCATCATGCTCCACTATTGGGAAAATCATGAGCTCTTGTTCATGAGATCCTCTGCTCCAGTGTTGAAATCCCCCTGGACCCCAAACTCTTCTTTCGAGTTGTCCATCTGCTCCTTTTATTTGTTGTTTTTCTTGTTTCTTCCATGTTTCTCTTACAAGCCTCCTTCTTCTTAGCTTCTCCTTGCTGTAAATTTCTTGTGCTCTTAAATCACTTAAATCTCTCTTATCTCTTAAATCACTTCTTCCAACTACCCTACTGGTTAGCTCCTTCTTAGCAGAATGTTCTTCTGCATATCCTCCTTGTCAATGGGCAGATCAACCTGATCTTCTCTGTTGTTTTATCCATATCATGTGGCACTAGAATCCCAATCTGTTGCAGAATGTAGTTCTGCAGTATCATCATTGAGCTATTGATCATCTTTTTCCACTGACAGATTAGATTCTGTTGGTTCTCCTGTTGGTACTGTTAGCAACATTTCTTGTCTTGGGAAAAAGAGTATTCAGGTCTGCAGGTTGCATGAGAAGCGCCCAAGCACAGTATGGAAAAATATTGTTTCAGGCTTCTAGTCAAGTAAGCGGGCGAAACTATGTTGTCAATGGCCCAGATTCATCCATAGGAGTAGATCAACGGTCGGCAAGAAATTGCGGTTAGCGGAGTTGCACCGGGATTAGCGCGATGGATAATGCCTATATTACATGCAAGAAAGGATATCAGTTGTCCATCCAAAGGATGAATGGCACGAGATCTAGTCACGTCGGCATTTTTCCATTCGGGAGTTCAAAGGGTGAGGGTTTCACGTCATTCTACATCTCGAAACCCCTAACCTTGAAACGCCGATAAGAGCCTTTGAAGCTAAGCCTATGGTTCTAGCACTCGGTCATGTCAAGCGAGCCTGGTAATGGAGGTAGCTCTCTTCTAACATCAAATGCCATATCGATCGTTCCTCTGGAGGACATGCAGCGTACATCCATGCTTTCGTGGTTTGGTCAATCGAGATTTTGAGGAAAAGTGCATCGTGAACCCCCAATGATAGAAATCCTGAAAGGATCGGGACCGTCCATCTGAAGGACACGCGTCGCAATAACTGAGCCATGAGTGGGGCCCTTATGGATTTTCATGATGAAAGAACCGAGGTCATCTCATTCGTTCATCCATCATCGACGCTCGAGCACATTTAATTTAAAATGGGCGCAAATCTGGACGGTCGTGATCCAGGCACTCAGATCCACAAACGAGGTCCAATTCCACACCCCCTCCGTCATTCTGGATTTAACGAGGGGGGGGGGGTCCAGAATCGGAGATAATGTATGCACACATCTGGATGAACCAAGTCTCGGCGCTTAGATCTATGGTCTGTATTGAATTCTGGACCCCCCCATCAGTTCTACCTTTAATAGAGGGGGGGGGGGGTCTGGAATGTGTGTTAAAGATCATGCACAGATCTTCGGTCATGAGGAAAGCACACAGATCGATGGCTCAAGGAATTTTTCGAACCCCCCGACTGATCTACTTATAACGATGAGGGGTGGGGGGTCGGGAATGGAATTTCACTCTGGCGGGCCCCCTATCTATATGTGGCATGAATATAGTGGTCTCGAGTCCTCACCGCCTGTTACTGTTTGACACACCTTGTCATCCCTTCAATATTTACCCACTCATCGCACTAGAGGATTTACCCTGTTTCCCTCTCGCATCCTGCCATGTCCTCCCACATGGCCCCTCGACTCATCATCCATTCGCCTCCTACCATGTGTCTCTTCCTCTTAGTCACCTCCACCTTAGCACCTTCCACCATTCATTTGTACCCCTGCGCTCCATGTTTCCTCCACCTATGTCCTATTTAGACCGTGCACCACTCCTCGGTCGATGTCACACCTCCCATTCCTCGCCATCCCCCCGTGCAGCAGTCCAGCTAAGCAAGACCGTTCAACTGATCCAGGTGGCACCATTAGGAGACCTCCACATCCCAGAAGGTATATTTGAATGAGGTCGTCCCCAGTCCCAATAAAGAAGTTATTTTGGTTGTTGTTGGTGGTTGAGCATAAGCTCCACCATAAAAGGGAATTTCCAACAAAGAACTAATTCACATCGACTCACCTGCAGAAGGAAAACCTGAAATCTGATGGTGTCTGACATAGGTGCACGATCGGCCAGAGTCTGCATGCACAAACTGTCAGAAGACATGGAGACGCAATTTTTTTAATGCAGCATCTTGTTTTTGTTGTTTTGAGTATATGAAGGCGTTTTCACCATTTTGGGTAATCATCGATGGTAGAGCGAAGCTCCCGATTGTAAAGTTTTAACAGACACTCTAGTTCTCTGGTTATGCATCTGTATGTAACATTTCTTGTTTAATGACAGACAATTTTCCTACCCCATCTAGTTTTCATCTCATACTAAGGGAGTTCATGATTGACTAATTCACATGAATTATTGCAATTATGTTACGATAAAGGATTTATTGTTGCATTGTTGTATTCTCTGGTTTTCTGCATTTGAATGTAAGAAGATCTTGCGTTTAGATGTCTTCTCCTACATTCTGTTAGAAACCTGATGTTTACGACAGACCTTTGCAGTTCTCTTATACAAGTCTCCCCCCTACTCACCCTTACTACAACTCACTGTCTAAATTTTATCTAAGACCTCACTTGCCTATGCATGCCTAGCCTAGTTTCAGAGTTAGAACAACATTGTTTTGAGTTAGCTTCCATTCGATCACCCCTTTTTATAAAAAAATCGTGACATAAACTGATGGGCATCGGGCTCTTCTCCTGCTGCAATCCAGGAGTGACTTCCGTCACTAACAGGTACATCTCCAACTTCCTCCAACTTCTCATCATGCTGGTATTCTGCTCCATCTAGTATGATTGTCTCCTAGCAACCATCTATGATCTTCTGGTTCTGAATTGTTCAACCAATCCTCTAGCATCTTCAACTCTGTCTCCCATGGATTGAGAATCTTAACTGCATGTTGTTCTTCTACTAGGGAAAATATCAATATCTTCTCCTTCTCCTCCTTTATGATAGTCACAACTAGTTTTCCTTTTATTTCACTCTCAATATGTTCTCTATCCTCTACTTGTCTATTTGGAAGGAATATCTCAATTCACCGAATGATCAGAACACTCCTTTGATCCTCCTCTATTAGAACACCTTGTTGATTTTAACTCTCAGTTTATTTTCTCTCTTCTCCCTTGCTCACCTATAAATTTGGGACTTCTCCTCTGCCCTCCTGACAGTCTATGAGATCAACTGATCTCACCTCATTTCCCACCTAGAATTTTGAAATTTCACCATTGAACTCCTAAAATTTCATGAGATCCTCCATTGATATTAGCTCATTGCCCACCTAGAAATATGATATCTCATTGCTTCCCTCCTGCCAGTCTACGAGATCTCTTCTTGATCTCTTTTCCTCATCACCGAGTCTTTTTCCAACTTCTAGCTCACAGATGCAAACCACTCTCTCCTTTGTGTCACTGAGGTTTTCAACATGCTCCAACCACCTCCTCAACCTTTGTTTCTTCCTTCTGTCCAACAACTTCTAAACATCCCACCTTAATTTGCTGTTCAAGGGCCATTCATACCTCCAATGTACCTGGGAATATTGTTGCGTCTTCAACGATAGCTCCTCTATTTCTGCTTGGATTTTGTTGAGCTCCTTATCAATCTCTGCTCTGATTTTCATCTTCTAGTATTCTCCTCGACCACACTTACGGCCTTTAGTAGCCATTTTCATTTTCTCTGGCTTTAACCCTCCTAGTTGTCTATTGTCCACTCTGCAACTGAGAGTGTCTCTATCTTCTCCTACATCCCACCTGGTTGTCTACCATTTATTTCAAACCTTGAAACAATATTTATAGAGCATCACACTCTTTCTTTCTTCACCTTCTACCTACAGGTGAACTTCATCTTATGATACCATTCGATGTTATCAACCTATCTCTTCTTTATTCTGCCTATTGTATGCAAACAAATTTTATCTCTGATACCACTTGATGGTATAATACTATATCTTGTATCTCCTTCCTCCTACCTGAGAATAAAATTAGGCTTTGATACCACTTGATGCATTCCCCCCTCCCCTCCTAGGGGTTCTGTGAACTCCCATTCTAGGATCTTCAAATATATGAGTTGGATCAGCTGTTCGGGCCCCTATTGGAACCTAAAATTACCTTACACAGGCCCCTTTTTCTCCTAAGTGTGGGTCCTATGAGAACCCTGGGCTTTTGTTAAGACCCTTCTCTCTATTTAGAAATTTGAATAACAACAGGTGCTAGCTCTCTAGTCTAAGCCCTTTCCCCAATGCAACCTCAGGCTATGAACCAGGGCCTAATATCTTGAGCTCTTCGTAGCTTCAGGCTTTAGGAGTTTTTCTCCTCTCTAACACATGACACTTACAAAGCGTCGAATGTCGAATTGGCAGAGTCTCTATACGCTCTCCACACATCCTCATGATATGATGGTTGAAGGTGTTTTGGGCCTTCAGGCCTCAGGGATTTTGAGGTTATCACAAACCTAAGCTTCCAATTCCTTCCCCAGAGAACTAAATTGATGGACCTCCAAAGGAAAAAGATTGACGGTCCACAACCCTCGACCAACTGATGGTCGAGATCTTCTCCAGGAATTCCGGAGTCATCACGACTCTACACCCTACTTTCTTCGAACCCTGATATATCTATATACCAAACTCTTCTCCTAAATAAAACTTTTCCTCTCGATGGATAGCCTCTATCTACTTCGGCTCCCATCCCTTCGAGATTCTTTCACCCTTTAACACTCGCTTTCTCCTCGAGCACTTACCTTCTGGAAGACAGGATCTAGTGCCACATGTTTACCACTTTGGATGGCTTAGATGAGTTTCATTTTTAGGAGCTTCGAGAAACTTGCAACCATTAGAACCTTATTCCTCCTGAATAGCTATTTGTCCCTATCTCGGATTCGTTGAAATTTCACTCGAGCTTGAGTCTTCGCTTGAGCGGGAGCCATTTCACCATCTATGTTATAACCCTGCAAGGGACGTATAGACGCCTACGGCAATAAAGTTAAGGTCTAAAGCAGTTGTTTATGTTTTCAAGCATCTAGTTACATTAGTTGCCCCAGCTAGTAATGGCGTTAGTTTCCTATGGACGTTCTAAAGAAACTATGGATGTTCTAAAGCAGCTAGTTACGGATGTTCTAAAGTTGGGTTTTGTTCTTATCTTAAATAGAAAAAGAAATAGGAGTCCCACGCATTAAGGTGAGAAATAGGAGTCCCACCGATCCTTGCAAGCCAATCTAATAAAAAATAGAAATAGCAGTTATTTAGGTTAATTAGAGGCCTGGTATCCTTCCCCAGAGTTGAGCAAGCCAGTCCAATAAAAAGAATAATAGCAGTTGTAGTAGTAGTTCCAGTTCTAGGAGTAGTAAGCATGAAGAAGCCAACTATCTAGGAGTCCTCTATCAGTCCAAGAAAGAAAGAAATAACAATCACATAGAGATATGACAATGATGAGTTCCTTTGAACCACCTTAATCGACCGACACATCACTTTTCCAATGAACGACCCCGATTTAATTCAAGCCCCAGGACTTCTACAATCCTTTCTCCTTTGTGCTTCAAAACTTCTAAATGTGCGATGTATGTAGAATTCCACTGTTATACTTCATGCAACTCTCCCTGATCTGATGGTTGTCGGATCACCTGGAAACTCACAAATGGATATTATTCATTCATCTCCTCCCTTCGACAATCATACACAACACATGTTGCTCCTCTTCCTGGATTTTGATCTAGCGGTCACGATCTGCTCTCCCATCATGAATCGACCACTCCTATAGCTTCTCCTACCGCACTTTGCACTTTCCTATGGAATGAAGGATTTCTGCACATTTCTTAAAGGTTAGTGCCTTTGACCCTCCTGCGAGCCTGACTTCTTGGGGTCTCGACTTGCACTTTTGGGAAACATTATCCCTCATGAGATTAAACTCGCTAGAACCTAAAGAGGTTAAGGCCTTTTTCATTTCCAGAGGACTTCTGGTGTCCTCCTGGAAACCCAAGGTGCTTCGTCAGGATATTGTAAAGTGAAACCAATTTACCTTTGGCACATTCCTTGTGCTTGACTGGCCTTCAGAGAATTGTTTTTCAACACTTCATCCTAGTGTTGACCTGGTGCACTCCTTGAACATGTCTTCCTCCAGAGTATTCAAAAAATCTATTTCACCTTGAGCTTCAAATACATGAACCTCAGAGGTCTCTGTCCCTTTTGTTCCTTGAAGGGATATTTGTTCCCTCTTGGAAACTTCTGCTCAAACACTCCTTGTTTGATTATAGAGTGTTCAGTCACTCTATGAGTATGCTACTCTGAAAATTCTCTCCCTGAACTTGAAAAAATGTTCACCTTGTGCACACTTGCACATGATTGATTCCCTCTTGGCAGAGCTCTATAGAGTTCTCAATAACTCTATGCTATGCTTACTCCTGCACAAAATTTCCTCCAGGGTATTCAATAACTTTTTCCCCCTGTACCTCCTCTACATAATATCTTCCCCAAGGTGTTTTGTAACCTAGAGGATCTTCTTGAGTCTATGACTTATATTGGTCTTCCCTCTTAGCATGTTCTCCTATGAACTCGAAGCAAAGTCTAGATACACACTCCTAGCATTGGTTCATAGAGTTTTCAACACTTCGTCTCGCACTCCTTACACTTAGCCTAAATAACCCAGATATAATTCAACAAAATATCAAACAGATAGTGGATTATATCTTCCTCTTGTAGATGAAAACCTATCATACATGTACAACATACATTCATAAACACACATTCAACATAAATTAAACATTCACCACATAAAAAATCATAAACAATGAAACATGTTCTTTTGTATTAATATCAGAATGTGTGGTTACAAATGTGTGAGCTCAGACAGTAATAGAGTCTCAAATATCTCCTCTCGTTATTATCCTTACCGCTAGATTACTAATGATAATTTGATACCAAGATATTTTTACAAAAGAGGGGCTCCTCAAGACCTTCCCTCTAACTCACCTAACTCTCATTAATTACATTCAATGGTCATCTAGTCTGAATCGAATCTAGATCCCATCAGCATGTCATCCATTAAAGGAGCCCTCATATACAGCCTGTACAAAGGCATAAACTAGAATCTTATAGAATTACAACATTTAATTTCATTTTAGATTTCATTTGACATTTAAAAAAGAGGTAAAAATGAGAGGGTTGGTGCCTCTCCCCTCCTTGAATGTGCTTGATGTGCTAGAAAGTTGGTGCACTACTGATGTGGAGTGATGCTCTTGCATCATGCACTCCCACAAGTCCCAAGTCTTCAAGTCTTATTTTTAGTAGAAATATAATTTGGTTGATAGATGACTCATTTATCACAATTTTAGTGATAACAATCTTTGAATTGAAAACATTTTGTTAAAAAATAAGAAAAAAGGTAAATTTTTCGATGTCGGGGAAAAATATGCAAACAAATAAAGTGTTGGATATATATATCTTCCTCGTAGTTGTATATTTAGTAGAGATATATATTTTGCACAAACATATATTCCACACAATCAGATGTTATCGAGGTAGGAATTTATTCCTCCTTGATCTGTAACTAGCGATACCCTCATCTCAAGTTGATCTTCTGAAACACCATCGCGCCTTTCATTTGATCGAAAAAATCATCTATTCTTGGCAATGGATATTGGTTCTTGATTGTTTCCTTTTTCAATTGATGGTAGTCAATGCAAAGTCTTCATGACCCATCCTTCTTTCATATGAAAATAATAGGTGCACCCCAAGGTGATACACTTGGACATATAAGCCCTAGCTCTAGCATCTCCTTCAATTGCATTTTCAACTCTTGTAACTCAGGGGTTGACATATGATAAGGGGTTCTTTCTATTAGTTCAATCACATATATGAGGTTGATGTTAAATTCCAATTCCCTCTCAGGAGGAAACCCTGGTAACTCCTCTAGGAATATCTCTGCAAATTCTCATACTACCAGAAGGTTTTCTAGTCCTTCTGCCACACCATTTTCATTCAACAAAAGGATTTCATATAGATTGCATCCCTTGTGCATGCTCTTCCATAGTTGTAGAGAAGATATGAACCTTAGGGAAAATCCTTGGTTCCTTCCTAAAACCACTCGTCTTTGTCCCTCATCATCGATCAAACTCATATGTTTCATCTTACAGTTGAGTATCGCCTCATGTGGTTCCAACCAATCCATACTAATGATGAAATCACAAGATCCTAAGATCATGATGTATTGGTTGGCATTCGCGAAAAAATATCCTAATTTAAGGCTATAGTTTGTAACCCTTCCTCCAACCTTTTACTTGTCTCCTAACTCCATTTCCACGTAGCTAAACTCATCTTGTTCGATTTCCTTTACCTTAATTCTCTTTAGCGTTGTACTAAAAATAGATCTCTATGTAGCACCTAGATCTATCAAAATACTAAAGGTATGGTTAGCAATGGTACTTGACGTCTCAAGCAAAGTAGTCTTGGCATTTATTCACCATTGCATGAATCTGGTGGGCCTTGCCCAAATATCCTATTGTAGTTTGTTTGACTATCTTGGTTGATTTGGACCTCTCAATCAGGAATTCATGTTGGTAATGTGGCTCTCCATATGTCCAACATCCATTCTTCGGTCTAATACTCCTATTCCAAAAAGTAGAAGTTGATGGCCCACTTGTAAGTTTTAAACTTGTGAAGTAAAATGATGCATATAGATTCTTAAGTGTAACGACCCTGCTTAAATGAATGTAAAGGATTATTAATTATAATTAAATTGATAATCTGATTGTCCTAAGATGTCAGCTA
>ML783420.1:88665-135460 GCA_009831015.1 Picea engelmannii | reverse complement strand
CTACACATGCATTTCTTGTACATATACACTAGTATGTATGAGTTTTCTTGACTTACTTACTGATAGTGTCAGTTAGTTGTTATGAATGTGTGAACCATGTTTCTTTTCCTTTGTACCAAAAGATACCTTAACTTCGGGACGAAGTTTCTTGAAGGGTGGGTGTATGTAATGACCCTTATTAAATTAATGTAAAGGATTATTAATTATAATTAAATTGATAATCTGATTGTCGTAAGATGTCAGCTAAACAGTAATTATTTCTTATATAATATTAACTAATTAATTATCATTAATTATTTGTTCATAATTGTCAATGGTTAATTAATTATTAATCAACTCTTTAATTATGTGAGTAAATAATTAATAGGGTTAATAATTTAATTTATTAAAACTTACGTATATGAATGGGATAAGAAACATTAAATAAAAGGATAAGAAACATTAAATAAATGGGACAAGACATTAAATAAGAGGATAAGGTAATGAATGTAGGGATAAGGAATATAATGAAAGGAAGAGTCAGTGAAAGGAGATAAGAGGGGGGGAGCCTTACGGAGAGGGATTCATTCTTTCGGGAGGAGGATTTGGATTTTGGGGAGGAGGAAGCATTTAGGAGGGGAACGGGAACACTGGTTTCATGGCTTGGTTTTCTGGTTATGTGGGAGATTTTTTCAGATTGTGAGTATCATTGCAGGGGGGAACCGGGTTGCTTGGGGTTTTGGGCACGGGGGCTAGGATTCCTTTCAGTTTCCTGGAGCTAGGGAGCCGGACAGACTGCTCCTAGCTGGCTGGGAAGATAGTCAATTTGGGCAGTGTTGGTCAGTGCATCAGGCTAGGCAAGACAGCAGCAAGGCAGTAGGGAAGGGACAACCATATCGACGAGAATTAGCATCAGAAACATGTATTTATTTGTGATTTATTGAGTTATTTCCATGCTGTAGATAGATTTTAACTTATGTAAAATATTTATGCTTTTGATGTGAATGAGTAATTTACATAAGGCAATTATATGATTAATTGAATTAAAATTTTGCATTTTATTAAGCTAGGTCTTTACATTAAGAAAAAAAAAATTAATCAATCTCTCATTCACATAGTACATAGAGATTTATACCGGACACCCTCAAACAGGAAAACCTTTCTTATATTCATTATATTGAATTTCACCATTCACCATACAATATATATACAATGTTTTTAGGTATTCCATATATACCAAAACCTTAATCCCTTAATCCAGGATTAATTTAGAAAACCACCAAAAAATAGCAAAAAACAACCCAAAGAAATATTTCAGGCCGTTGCCCGTAACCACGGGGGGGAGATACCTGGCCCCCCCTAGGACCCCCCTAGGAAGCTCTTGGAACACACGACACACATATCACTACTAGAGGGATTGTTAGACACAATTTTTGAACCTAACATGCCCACACACACACATGCAAAGAATATAACATATACCCAACATTCTCCCACTTGTTGTTTTCTTTGCATCTAAGGGTCCACAGAGTTATATAGTTAAAAATCCAGGGCATAAATGCCCATTTTTACTCTACACCAGGAGAAATTTTCTATGCTCACAAACTTTGTCAATAAATAGACAACATTCTTCAAAGTGTCAACCTTTTCCAGCAACACCTTCTTTTCCTCAACCACGTCTCTCACAAAGTGATACTGAACATTAATATGATTTGTCTTCGAACGATAAGTTGGGTTCTTTTCCAGGAATGTTGCACTCTGACTATAAAAATATAATCTCACTACTTGTTTTACCAACCCAATACCTTAACACAATCTTTGTAACCATATTGCTTCCTTTCTTGCATGAGTGGTTGCCATGTATTCAACTTCTGTAGTTGAGAGTGCCACTACAACCTATCTTTTTCTCATCCAATGGATTTCTCCTCCAAATAGATTAAACACATACCCACTTGTATATATTTTGTGGTCCATATCTCCAACCCAGTCTTCATCAACAAAGCCATGTATGTCTACCACTTTTTCCAATCATGGTCTTCCTTGGTAGTACAATCCATAATTGGTAGTGCCACGTAAATACCCGACGACCCTCTTTACTGATGTACAATGCTTCTTCCCTAGTTTTGACATATACCTGCTCAAAACTCCCACTACATGTGCAATGTATGGTCTAGTACAAACCATTGCATACATCAAACTGCCAACTACATTGGCATATGGAACATGGGACATGTCCTCTTCTTCTTCCTATGTCTTGGGACACTGATCTACATATAACTTTACACCTATAGGAATAGGAACCTTGACCGGTTTACTTCCATGCATATTAAACCTATGCAATATTGTCTCAACATATTTTCTCTAATTCAGTAAAAGTTTCATGTTTGCATGATCTCTTTTAATTTCCATTCCTAGAATGAAGTTAGCAGCACCGAGATCCTTCATGATAAATTTGGAGGATAGCTGCGATTTCACCTCCTTGATAACATCCATGTTATTTCCTACCAACAACATGTCATCAACATGCAAGACTACATAAATGAAGTGATTACTGACCTTCTTGGATTCCAAGGATGTATGTGTCACACTTTTGGTACCACATCCTAGGTGATTTCTTCACACCATATAGTGACTTCTTTAGCTTACATAACAACTCTTTCTTTCCCTTCACTACAAATCCTTCTGGCTACTTCATGTAGATTTCTTCTTCTATATCCCCATGTATGAATGTTGTCTTCACATCCATTTGTTCCACTTCAATATCAAAAGCAACAACAATAGATAAAAGAAATCTAATAGAATTTAACTTAGCAATAGGAGAAAAAATCTCACCAAAGTCAATTCCCTCTACCTGAGAATAACCTTTTTCTACTAATCGAGATTTGTATTTCTCCACTTTTACTTCTGCATTAAACCTCTTCTTAAACAACCATTTTCTACCAACAGATTTTCTTCCAGCTGGCAAATCAACTATATCACATGCCTTATTCTTATCCAAGGAATCCATTTATTCAACCATGGCCTTCTTCCATAGTGTACTATCCTTTGAGTTCCTTGCTTCCCTGACAGTTATAGGATCATCATCAGTAATAGATAAAGAAAAATTGGAACAGAAATCAGGTGGACTATACCTTTCTGGTTGCCTTCTTTCTCTCACTGATCTCCTCAATACTGGGGTATGAGGTTCTTCTTCTGCTTCAAATGATTAATATTTTGCATCATCCAAATCAAGCTCTATTTTCTCAAGTTCTTCTTTCCTTGGTATAAATTCTTGTTTGGAGACATCTTTTACCTCTCTAAACACAACATCTTGACTGTAAATAGTCTTCTTAGTTTCCGGGTTCCAAATATTATAACATTTCACACCATCTTTATAACCAATAAAGATACACTTTTCATCTTTATTATTCATCTTACTCATATTTTCCTTTGGAACATGTACATAAGCATCACAATCAAACACTCTAAGATGTTCAAGAGAGGGTTTCTTTACAACCCATACCTCGTGTGGAATTTTATCATCCAACGTTGATGAGGGTGATCTATTGACCAGGTAACATGTTATACCCACTACCTCTTCCAAGAATTCTTGTCCTAACTCGACACCATTGAGCATGCTCCTTTATTTTTCCATCAGTGTCATGTTCATCCTTTCTGCAACTCCATTCTGCTCAGAAGTGTATGGATTATTCTTCTACCTTGTTGTTTCACACTTCTTATAGAATTCTTCGAATTCATTTTCGCAGAATTCCCCACCATTATCTATTCTCAATACCTTTATTTTCTTCTCTTTCTGATTTTCTACCAGAGCCTTAAACTCTTTAAATTTATCAAATACCTAAGATTTATTTCTAATAAAATAAATCAATGTGTTCCTTGAGAAATCATCTATGAATGAAACATAATACACAAATTTACCTAGGGATGGAACAAGAACAAGTCCAAACACATCAACGTGTATCAATTCTAAGATCCCCTTTGCTCTTGTAGCACCAGACGGGAATCTTACTTGATTATTTTTACCATATATTCAATGTTCACATAAATCAAAATATAGAGTGGAATTAGACATACTTTCAACCATACCTTTACCGTGTAGTGTTCGAAGGCCCTTTTCTCCAATATGTCTGAGTCTTTGATGCCACAACATGGTCTTCTTTCCAGGGAAAATATTGGTCTTTTATTCTTTATTTATTTGCTCAATGACAACAGAGTTGTTACATCCATTAGTATAAGTGCTTCCCAACAACTTGTACAAATTTCCATACCGAAATTCCCTCATCAAGACCATTTCTCCTCGTACCATCCTGCATGCGTTCCTTCAAAATACAGTATCCACTCCTGCATCAACCATCTTTCTTATAGATATTAGGCTCCTGGATAGTTTTGGAATATGAAGAACCCCTGGGAGATTTCTAATCCTTCCATCTTTTAGAAGCAACTTAACCCTTCCACATCCCAAGATTTTGGTTGTCGAGTCATCTCCTAGGAATACGTCACCACCATTGTATTTTTCATATTCAGAGAACCACTCCTTGTGAGGAGTCATATGGTATGACACACCTAAGTCGATCAACCATACATCACAGTCTACATGTGTACTTGTAGATGTCAAGTTAACATCACCTCCTTCTTCAGTGGAGGTTTTCGCGTCTATGGAAGAGGTACAATCATATCCATTTGTTTTATCAATATTCTTAGACTTGCAATCTTTCTTATAATGCCCTATTTTACCACACTTCCATCATTTTCTCAAAGATTTTCCTGGAGACTTAGATCTACCTGTAGATTTAGGTCTCCCCCCCGAAGACATACTAGGATTCCTGTATTAGGTATGACCTCTTACAAATAAAGAATATGCGCTATGACCATCCATGCTTTTCCACCTCATCTCTTCAGATAACAAGGATGAAACTACATCCTCATACTTCAATGTATATTAAGTGGTACTACCAATTGCTACAACCAGATTATCCCAAGAGTCTGGCAAATAACATAACAAAGTAATACACTTATCTTATTCTACAATCGTAATATTAACAGAGACAAGTTGACTTACTAGAGTATTAAAGGAATTTAGATGTTCTGTCACAAAATCTCCATATTCCATCCTAACATGATACAATTTCTTTAGAAGAAACAACTTGTTTACCAGGGACTTTGATTGATACAAATTCCCCAACTTATCCCATAGTTCCTTGGTTGTAGATTCTCTCGAGACATTCAATAACACTGAATCTTCCAGGTAGAGTCGAATAGTACTCCTTCCTCTTCTGTCCAAATTCTCCCAATATTCCTTTGGCATACCAGTAGGTGGTGTACTATTAGTTTGTATACTAGTAGGTCGTGTACCAGTAGCCTGTGTGCTAGTAGACGGTGTACCAGGATGCACAATGATCCATTGTTCTTTGTCTACAATAAGGTCCTCCATATTGAGCTTCCATAGCTCAAAGTTTTTACCGTTGAACTTCTCTATATCGATTCTATATGAGCTTGCCATACCTCTTTCTATACTCGAACCTCCACTTCAAAATCTCCCACTAAACCCAGGTTTATCACAGACCGAAGATAAACTTGATCTATCAAGACCAAGCCAAACCCTCAACAACAAAGGCATCCCTCTGAATCCAAAAGTGATATATCATACCACATGTAAGTTTTAAACCTGCGAAGTAAATCAATTCATATAGATTCTTAAGAAAAACATAAATTAATCAATCGCTCATTCACATAGTACACAACAATTTATACTGAAAACCATCAAGTGGGAAAACCTTTCTTATATTCATTAATCGAATTTCACCATTCACCATACAATATATATATATATATATAATTTTTTTAGGTATTCCATAGATAGAAAAACCCTAATCCCTTAATCCGGGATTAATTTAGAAAAATGATAAAAATAACAAAATCCGCTAAAAAATAGAAAAAAATTGCCCCCCAAAAAATTTCGAGGCACTGCCCTGAACGTTGTGCATAACCAGGGGGTCCATACCTAGGCCCCCTGGGATCCCCCTAGGAATCCCCCGATGCACATGACAAAAAGATCACTACTAGAGGGATTGTCAGACGTAGTTTTTGAACCTGACGCACCCACACACACACATGAAAAGAATCATTGGCCTGAAATCCTCGTATGTTCTACTGAACAGGCTTGAATTGTTGTTGTTGCAGATGACATTGTTTTTGGTGTTGTGGTCCTCTATAGGGAGTCTATTACTAACACATCAGTCATCGTGGTGTCTTGAACATGGGTCCTCTCGAAGTGCCCCGATGCCATGAAGGATGTCTAGATAGTGTATGATGTTGTTGTGGACTAGATATTACATGTCTTGTCGGTGACATAGACCCCCCCTACCTTAGCAAGTTCTGCACGACCTCCCAGTCTAAGGATCATTCAAATTCCTCTTCTGAGTCGAAGTGGCTCTTTCGGATCCCTATCGAAACCTCAGAATCCAATCCATAGGTCCTTCACCTTCACATGACCTTCCAACATGACCGCGATCCTTTCTCGAAATGGAATTTCAGGTTTTGGGACTCCTTGGGTCCTAATGTCGGGAGTCCTTGACTCTTTGATCTCCCGGTCTCCGAAATATCAATTTGCCAAAATGGATTCACTCGTGGTTAGCCCCCTGGGCTATACCCTTAGTTCATATGATCTCCCCTCATATGACCGGAGCCTTCTTTGGGTTCATCGATGCAAGGCTCCCGGCTCCCTGTCTTCAAGACTCCTGAAAAGTTGATTTCTGAAATGTCAAAATACTTGTTTCTCGACCTTCTCCAACTTTCGCGATTTTGGGTTTTCCGACGTCGAAATTCTCTGACCTTATGTCTATAGGATCCCTGAAATGTTGAATTCCAGTATCCTGAAATACAACTCCCCATCTTCTTCACATTTCACATTTTCGGAGTTTCAATTCCCCAAAACCTTTGAACCCTTGTCTTCGGAGCTCCCGAAGTTCTGAACTCCGATATGCTGAAATGGATGACCCTATCCCATGACCCGACGCTCCTCCGAACATTTTTCGGACTTCACATTTCATAATTTCATGAATCCCGTTACATTAAGCCTTCGTTGTCCTCTGATACTTCTGGTACCCAAAGTACCAAAGTACCCTCTTGCTTCCATGTGTCCTCTCCCTGGATGCTTCTGATCCTCTTTTGGATTTCGGGACTCCACAATCCCTGTGGCACAATTCCTTTGTCTTCTCGAATCCTTGGTATCTGAAAACCCGGTGGACTTCCTGATCTTCGCCACATGTCCTCCTACGAAGCGATGACTCTCATTTCTCTCACTGTTTCAGGACTTTCACTGTGAAGTGCCCCGATATCCCATCATTAGGACCTCTGAAATCCCGAACTCCAAAATCCCAATACGTTCGCTTTTTTGGGACTTTTCTCCTCTGCTCACAAGAGTTTAAACCATGTGCTTCTATTGATAGATCCGACGACTATCGGCTTCCTGAGTGAGATCTAACGGTCCAAATCTACTCCCTTCCTATGCGCTCTCCTGCTGCTATCTGGACATGGAAATTCAACGGTCCAGATCTTCCCTTCGGCCCGTTCTGATGACAATTTTTCTCCCCCAGTTGAGCATGCGCTTTCTTCCGATCCTTGGAAGATTTTCAAAGTTCTCAAAGGCCTCGATCTTTGCTTCTTTTGTCTACGATCTCCACATCCTTGAATCTCACCTGCGTATTTGAAGACGATGTCCCTCCTAAGCTTGGCCTTCTTTGAAACCTTAAAAGGTTTCCATGACTCATGTTCTCCTCGCAGACTCTCTGCACACCAATTTGTTATCTATCCTAAGCTTTCTCATTGGCCCAGATCTTCTAAGGAGCTCAATCCTTTTTCCTTCACTTTTAGATGGAGAATCTGATGTCCTCCTGGCACTCTCTTGCTCAAGCAACTTCTTGTTGAGTCTGTAGGGTATTCAACAACCCTATGAAGATCCTTCCTTGGAATCTTCTTCTATTCCAAAACTCAAAAGAGTTCTCTCTATGCACTCTGGGACCTACTCAATGTCCTCCTGTCAGAGTGTCTAGAATCCCTAGTGATTCTGACTTCCTATTGAACTCACAACAGAATTCCTCCTCAATGCAACCAGTGCATATGCTCGATGCCCAAATGGCTGATTTCTTACAGAATCCCACAAAGATTCTATCTCCCACCGTGTCTTCCTCTACACAGTCTTGCATTCAAGGTGTTTAGTAACCTTGAGGTCTTCTCCCTAAGCTAATGACTCCAGATGGTGTACCCTCCTGGCACGTCTTTGTTGAAATTCCGCAAAAATGGAAGTGATCTCTAAGCACTGGGGTTCAGAACTCGTAGTGTTCTCTCACACCCTCCTAGTATGAAGCCTCAAGGATCTCCAACCCTAAAATAAAAAAACTCCTACAAATGCATGCCTATCCATACATCTATAGCATATAAATAACACACACAAACATTCACACAACATAGTAATATGCAGGAAAAACTGCTTCTATTTGTATTAATCAAATGGCTCCTTTACAAAGGTGTTCCTAAGCTTAGACCTTGATAGTGTCTTGGCTCTTTATCTCTCTCTCTCTCTCATATTCTCTATGCTCTCTAAGACTAACTCAAAGCAAGACCAAAAATATCTTTTACATGAGGGGGCTCTTCAAGCTCTTCCCTCCAAGCTACCTACTATATTCAATTACATTGAATTCATTATTAAATGGTTGTCTAGTCCAGATTGGATCTAGATTGCATCCTTAAAACCATTAAAGCTACCTATAGCTTTGCCTGCACAAAGGTGTGGCTTCATGGTTGAATGGCCTTACATGAATTTTACATTTACATTCAAATATTTAAATGTGAGAGGGTTGGCGCCTCTTCTCCTCCTTCAATGTGTGTGATGATGTGGGCTGGCTGGCTAGTGCATGGATGGCATGGAGGGATGATCCTACATGATACTCCTCAGCTGTAAAATTCATGAGATCCTGCTCATGAGCTTCCCATCTTAGTTGTTGAAATCCTCTTGGATCCCAAACAATTCTTGGGAGTTGTTCATCTGCTCCACTTCCCTACTGTTGTTGTTACTTCCGCTGCTTTGTTGTTGTTGTTTTTGCTTCTTCTTTCCTTCTGTTCAACCTTTCCTTGCTGGCAGTCCTTACCGATCTCAACATCAGCCTCCTAATGTATTCTATCATCTCATCTAGCTACTACAATGGTTGGTTCTGTCCATGCAGTCTCCTCAGCTGCATTTTCTTTCTGCAGATGGGCAGATCATCACGATCTCCCATGTCATCTTCTTCATCCTTTGTGGCCTCAACTTTCCAACCTGTTGCAGATTTCATCTCTACAGTCTCCTTATTGAACTATTGTTCAACCATCATCTCTGACAGTTCTTTTTCCATTCCTCTTGGTGGTATGTTTCTAGCTTCTTCCAGCTGCTCCTCAGCCTAGAATTTCCCTTCATCTACTTCCAACTTAACTTGTTGGATGTGCATTCCCTGCACTATCAACCTTCTCTCCAGGGATTCAACCTGTTCACACAGATCAATAAGACTCATGTTGTCTGTCTCTTCTTCAACTTCTTCTGCTGCAAGCTCCAATGTTGCAGTCGTTTCAGCTTCCTGGATGAAAATTGTGAGCCATTCCTCGGAATGCTCTTCTTCTTCTTCTTCTTGGGTAGCCTCTAACATCTGATCCAATGCTTCTCCCTTAATAGTCACAGCTATCTATCTTCCTACTATTACTGCATATGCAACATAGACTCTAGCTTCAACTGAGCGATGTGGCAGGAATATTCCAATTCCCCTCATCATCAGAAGATACCTTTGATCTTTCCCTGTCAGCTGCTCTAGCTGATCTAAATCCATATCTAAGATCATCTGCTCCATCATATCCTCGGGCTGATTCAAACTCACCTCTCATTTCATGAGACTCTCACATAGCCTCATTTTTATTCCCATGCCCTCCTAGCAAATTCAGGTTTTCCTCCTTCCCTCCTGGCAGTCCATGAGATCCCACAGTGACCTCGTTTCATTTCCCTCTTGGCAATGTGAAATTCCCCGACTTTCCTCATGACAGTCTATGAGATCCCGCAGTAATCTCATCTCATTCCTATCTTGGAAATTGGGAACTTCTGTTCTACCCCTTAGCAGTCTTTGAGATCTTCAACTGATCCCATGTCACCCTCACTATTGAGGTTTCTCCTAGCTTATGGTTCACACACCTGAACCATCTTCTCTGGTCTATTGAGGGTTTCAGCATGCCTCAACCATCTTCTCAACAACCTCTACTGTCTTTTGGTCATCAATTCCCTGACTGGCCATTTTTCTTTCGTCCTCATGGGCCATTCATATACCCATCTCGACTTAGAATTCTGTTGCATCCGCAGTGCTATCTCATCCATCCTTGCCCTGATCTCAGCGAGTTCTTTATCCCTTGCAACATTCTTCGAATGTTGATGGATATTCTTCCCATTGTGTGCATGACCTTCAGTATTCATTCTTCCCGCTATCTATTTGTCCTCTTGACAGATCTGTTGCTGTCACTCCACAACTCTGAGTGCTTCCAGCATCCCCTAAACAGTCAACCAGACTGTCTTCTTGACTGTTGTGTTCCTATGAACAATCATCACAGAGTTCCAACACTCTGTCTTCCTCTACCTGTCTCTGCAAGCTTCCTCTGATACCAAACTTGTGTATATCATAGTGGTTTTCTTCCTGCTCTCTCTACCTGAAATATACAAACAAAGTCAAGCTCTGATACCAAATTGACGCAGACCCCTCTACCTCAGCAAGTTCTACGTGACCTCCCTGTCTAAGAATCGTTCAAATTCCTCTTCTGAGCCTAAGAGGCTCTTTCAAATCCCTATCGGAACCTCAAAATCCAATCCACAGGTCCTTCACCTTCACATGACCTTCCAACATGACCACGATCCTTTCCCGAAATGGAATTTCGGGTTTCGAGACTCCTTAGGTCCTAATGTCAAGAGTCCTTGATTCTTCGACCTCCCGGTCTTCGAAATGTAGATTTGCCGAAACGACTTCACTCATGGTTAGCCCCCTGGGCTATACCCTTAGTCCATATGACCTCTCCTCATATGACCGCAACCTTCTTCGGGGTTCATCGATGCAAGGTTCCCAACTCCCTGTCTTCAAGACTCCTGAAAAGATGATTTTCGAAATGTCGAAATACTTATTTCCCAGCCTTCTCCTCCTTTTGCTATTTCGGGTTTTCTGACACCGAAATTCTCTAACCTTATGTCTAAAGGATCCTCAAAATGCCAAATTATGGTATCCCAAAACACAGCTCCCAGACTTATTCACATTTCGCGTTTTATGAGTTTCAATTCCCAAAAACCTTTGAACCCTTGTCTTCGAAACTCCCGAAGTTCCAAACTCCGATATGTCAAAATGGTTGACCCTATACCGTGACCTAACGCTCCTCCTAACATTTTCGGGACTTCGCATTTCAGAATTTAGCGAATCCCATTGCACTAAGCCTTCACTGTCCTCTGATACTTCCGGTACCCAAAGTACCGAAGTACCTTCCTGCTGCCACATGTGCTCTTCCTGGACTCTTCCAATCCTGTTTCGAATTTTGGGACTCCACAATCCCTATGGCACAATTCCTTTGTCTTCTCGAATCCTTGGTATCCGAAAACCTGGTGGACTTCCCGATCTCTTCCACATGTCCTCCTATGAAGGGATGGCTTTAATTCCTCTCACTGTTTTGGGACTTTCACTATGAGGTGCCCCGATCTCCCATCATTAGGACCCTCGAAATCCCAAACTCCGAAATCCTAATACGTTCGCTATTTTGAGACTTTTCTCCTCTTCTCGCAAGGGTTTAAACCTTGTTCTTCTCCTGACAGATCTAATGGCTATTGACTGCCTAAGTGAGATATGACAGTCTATATCTACTCCCTTCCTATGTGCTCTCCTACTGCTATCTGGACGTGGAAATTCAATGCTCCAGATCTTCCCTTCAGCCCGATTCGATGACAGTTGTGCTCCCCCAGTTGAGAATGCACTTTCTTCCAATCCTTGGAATATTTTCCAAGTTCTAAAAGGCCTCGACCTTTGCTTATTTTCTCTACGAGCTCCACAGCATTGAATCTCACCTACGTATTTGAAGACGCCGTCCCTCCTGAGCTTAGTCTTCTCTAAAACCTTAAAAGGTTTCCATGACTCTTGTTCTCCTCGCAGAGTCTCTGCACACCAATGTGCTATCTGTCCTAAGATTTCTCACTGGTCGAGATCTTCTAAGGAACTCATTCCTTTTTCCTTCTTTTTTATATGGAGAATCTGATGCCCTCCTGGCACTCTCTTGCTCAAGCAACTTTTTGTTGAGTCTGCAGGGTATTCAAAAACCCTTTGAAGATCCTTCCTTGGACTCTTTTTCTATTCCATAACTCAAAAGAGTTTTGTCTGTGCACTCTGGCACCTACTCAATGTCCTCCTGGCAGAGTGTCTATAATCCCCAGTGATTCTGACTTCCTATTGAACTCACAACAGAGTTCCTCCTCAATGCAACCAGTGCATATGCTCAATGCCCACCTGGCAGAGTTCTTCCAAAATCCCACAACGATTTTTTCTCCCACTATGTCTTCCTCTACACAGTCTTTCCTTCAAGGTGTTCAGTGACCTTGAGGTCTTCTCCCTGAGCTAATGACTCCATACGATGTACCCTCCTGGCACGTCTTTGTCCAAATTCCGCAGAACTAGAAGTGCTCTGTAGGCACTGGCTATCAGAACCCCCAGTGTTCTGTCACACCCTCCTGGTATGAAGCCTCAAAGATCTCCAACCCTGAAATCAAACAACTCCTAAAATCTACAGTATATAAAGAACACACACAGACATTCACACAACACAATAATATGCAGGAAAAACTGCTTATGTTTATATTAATCAAATGCCTCATTTACAAAGGTGTTCCTGAGCTCAAACCTTGATAGTGTCTCAGCTCTCTCTCTCTCTCTCTCTCTCTCTCTCTCTCTCTCTCTCAGATTTTCTATGCTCTCTAAGACTAACTCAAAACAAGACCAAAAAGATATTTTTCATGAGGGGGCTCTTCAAGCTCTTCCCTCCAAGCTACCTACCTTATTCAATTACATTGAATTCATAATTAAATGGTTGTCTAGTCCATATTGGATCTAGATTGTAGCCTTACAACCATTAAAAATACCTACATCTTTGCATGTGCAAAGGCGCGACTTCATGGCTCAACGACCTTACATGCATTTAATTACATTTACATTCAAATTTTAAAATGTGAGAGGGCTAGCACCTCTTCTCCTCCTTGAATGTGTGCGTTGATGTGGGTTGGTTGGCTGGCGCATGGCTGGCATGGAGAGATGCTCCTTCATCAATTGGTATTGTAGGAGTCCTATTTTGACCCCCACTGATGATATCTTTCTCGGCTATGAGGGCCTTTTGGACAACATTATGCAACGTCTGAGGAATTATTAGCCTCACCTTTCCATGAATGTTGATGTTAAGTATGAACACAAACTTTTTTACCTTAAGCTTATCGGTGTTAAGATGTTGAGAATATCTAAGAAGCTCCTTGAAATGGGCCTTGTACTTGGGCACTGTACGACCACCCTGTTGCAAGGTGTTGAACTCATTGAGTTGACGCTCAATGAATTCTTCAGATAGTTACTTCTCCCATAATCGCTCCTCAAACAGTTCCCATGACACGTCTTTTATGACCATGTTCAATAGTGGTAGAAATATCTTCCACCAAAGAACAGATCTCCCCTTCAACTGAAACATCGCCATGTGAGCTTTCAATTTGGAGGTATAGTCCCTAATTACAAAGAATATTTCCATTCTCTCCAACTATTCCTCGGCGGTTGCACCATCGGTGGCACCCAAGAACTCAGGAAACTTGACCTTCTCGATTTCTCAGTGAACGATACTAGTACTGGCTAGGGCGTGTGGTGGACCCTTAGGGGGCACCGACTCCCTGGCCTCATCTCTATCTAGATTGCTAATCAAGGCCTATGACATCCTCTGAAAGGACCTCATCAACCCAACCACATTCCCCACAACTATATGTTCATGCCCGACGACTTATTCTTCTCCTTGGGGGTTAGACCCTTCTGGCATGGATGTTACTGGAGGCATCATGCCTCCTCCCCTAGCACCATTTTGTCTTCCTCCACGGTGTCCTCTAACCATGATTACCTGCACGAATACAATTCAAATTAATTAGTGATAAATCATAATCAAGTGTTTATATAGAGGAAGGTGTAATGATCCCAAGTCGCAGGGTTGTACTCTCTTTGATACCATATGTAACACCCTATCGTTACGAAAACAAGTGATTTACAATAGGTTATTTTTTTTTGCGTTAGGAAATTATATATCACAATTAAAAGTAACATCATCAATACATCATCCAAAATATTAACGAAACAACATTAACGCATTAACAGTCAATCACGACGCAATATGACACATCATCACCATGAATAACGATACACATATCACCCATTAACACAATTAATTAGCATCCCACAATCACTGCATTCATACAACTAATAAGAATGCATAAACAATACAAATCAAAATTGCTCAAGTAATCTCATCAGGATGATCATTAGATAACACCAAGACACATGAGATGACATAACGATACTTAAGGTTCATAAACATAACCATACTAATGACATAATATACTACCCTCCCAACCTACCCTGCAAGGTTAGCACCTCCAGGACACATAAGCAATGCTCAAGCCCATGTCCCAATTGATTTTAGCCATTTAAGGTCTCAAGGATGGCGACTGTTCTGAGGAACAAGGAGGTGTCTACATCCAACTAATCTATCAACCAAAAACCAAAATATCAATAATCAATATCACGTATCAAGTAATCATGGCACATGAGTAATAAAATTCTAAACCAATCACATCATTTATTTTAATGGCACAAGAGAATGAACTGCTCAGTCAATCATACATCAATATTTTTCATGGCACAAGAGAAAATTCTGCAATAGACATACATCAGTTTAATTGAGGCCATCACTACCTCTATCACATTTCACAAAATTCCAACTACAATTATCATATATCAATTTTGATTGACACAACTACCATCTAAGAAACATTCCAATGATAGTCCAACGACAATACACATATCAATTAAATTGACGCAATACCGCTGATGAGACATTCGTTTACGAATACCATAAGAGATTAAAGATTCTCAAGCCGTACATTAAACTTTACATTAATTTACATCATTCATCCATCTAAAAGATGATATAAAACATTCATAACCATCATTATTAAGAAGCAAAGATGGCATTACCCTCCTTAAGGAACTAAGAGGATCAATAGTAACTACAACAAGGAAGGATTCCAATGCTACCTTGCACTTGAATTACACAGGAGTTACGGAAGTTTTATTCCTAAAAGAGGAAGTATAAGATTCTCAACATACTTTCTTACAATCCCAAGGACCTAAGAATATCATGACTTATTAAGGTAAGGTAAGGAGGTATCTGAATTCCCACAGGGTAACTTAAGATATAAGATATTATTAAGCCTTACGGCAAGAATACCGCTTTACAATCCACTAGAGAGAAAAGAGAAAACCCAACCCTAAGAGTAATAAATTTAAGGATTTAATATTTTATCACATGAACAAACGTATCCCATAAGAAGATTAAAGTTCTTCTTAGGAAACCCATAAGTATTGATACAAAACTATGGTTCAACAATGGTCCCAAGGATCAATCCTTCAAGCTGACTCAAGATTTCAAGCTACCTAAAAATTATCCTTTAAGCTGCTAGCATGTTCCTTTGTGAAGAACTAAGAAATCAACATGCTTATACCACAAGAGTTGTCATATACCTTCCTAAAAACCCATTCACAGTTTTAAGAATATCTTCTTCCCACATAAATATTAAATGAAGGGCCCACTGAATACTCATTCCATTCGAAGGATAAGGAAGAACCTGATCTAAATGCAATGATGCATTGACCCAATTTTAACCTCCAACTCTAAGTTTAAGGATTTGGAAAGGACCCCTTCTATTTATCAAGACAAGAGAGAATGAATGAAATCGCCTCTGCAAAGTGAGAACTAAGGACCAAATTCACCCAAAAAATGTGAAGGTAAACGGATCTCGTTTACAAGGGATATTTCGTGGCAATAGAGATCTTATCGAGAGGGTATAAGGATACAAGTTTAACACCATTATTTCATCATCCAAGCAGAAGTTAATGCTATAGGAAAAACACTAAGAAAAAGCTGCTTCCAACCATTTGGGTAAACCAAATCTAGGTAGGGAATGCTACAGAAAAATGCTAAGGAATAATGCCTCCAACTGTTTGGGTAAACCCAAAAGTTTCAACGAGGAAAGCTACAGGAAAACTCTAAGGAATAGCGCCTCCAGTTGTTTGTGTAAACCAAAACCAAAAATTTCAGAGAGAAAATCTACAGGAAAACGCTAAGGAATAGCGCCCCCAATTGTTCGGTTAAACCAAAAATTTCAAAAGGTAAAGCTACAGGAAAACGCTAAGGAATAATGCCTCCAACTGTTGGGTAAACCAAAAATTCAGAGGGGAAATCTACGGGAAAACGCTAAGGAAAAATGCCTGAAAGCTTCGACAACCTACGAAGGAAGATCGTTGTAGGATAACACTTGTTTTTATCTCGAGAAATGTTTTTGATCCCACTAAAATTCTGGCTTAAGCACCGAAACTACTTCCCAACAAATTTATCCTAAAAGAAACTATAAAGGCTACAGAATGTTTTAAGGGTCGAGTAGAAGTATTAAAAAAATGTCAATTATCATATCCAAGAGTAAGGGCCAAAAATCAATATAACATAGAAGGGAATTCGTAGACAGAAAACGTAGAGAGCTTTAGGAGAATTCATCGGGCAGAGATTCTTCCCACTAGGAAATTCACAAAAAAAACGAAACGCATAGAAACAAAGGTGAACACATGTGCTAGCCTCCCCCATAGGCTAGGCAGAATTTGATCAATTAAAATGCAAAGATGAAACACCAATGCGCAGAGATAAAAACACCAAAGAATAGAGGTAAAAATGAGATTTAAAAGTTGAGAAAGCAAGAGGGCGCAGAGCCATGCCCCTTTCATCATCACAAAGAATTGGAAAATAAAAAGGGAAAAAAACCAATCTTTTAAATTAAGAGTAGGGGTTAGAACAAATTTAATCAAGGACAAAAATCCATCTATTTTTATTCCAAGCTAACCACATCAAACAAACTTTCCGAACTAATATCATAAATCCATTACAAATTCTATCAACATATAAATCCATATACAAAAATTTATAACTAGTTTACAACTGCAAATTTTAACATGTGTACCATAATCGGCTGATGGACTTGTTCACGTTCTTCAGCTGCTGGAGATCCTCCTCGCTCTTGGTTGCTAATCATTTAGAACTCATTGGGACCTCCCAACCAATGCTAGGGGTACTCTTCTCCCCCCCTGATCCCCCTGAGTCGCAAAAGAGCCACACACACAACTAGAGAAAATATACCTCCTAACTCATCTCACAATGTCAAGCTACCACTCTCTATTCGAGTTGGGTGTCCCATCTCTCATAAGAAAAATCAGTCAAAGAAATTACAGCAACATAACCTTACACATGTCAGTTGTGATTCATTCCTCTTCTCTGTCCTTTCTTTTATAGAGTTCTTTTAGTGAGCACTTGGTAAATGCACATTAAATTATTTTTATTAATTTTTAATTAGGAAATATTCTCCCCCGTACACTTGTCACCCGATCCCTTAATTGCACCAAGAATTCATTTATTTAATTAATTTAATTGTTAATTTTCCTCACCCATCCTAAAAGCGCTCCTTGTTGTCCATTTATTCCCTCTATTTCCTTTTATGATTGATGCATTTCTAAAACTTAATTTTGTTTTATTTAGGAAAGTTCTCTAGACTAGATTCCTTTCTATGTTTCTACATTTTTTTTTTCATTTACTTTCCCTTTTTGTCTAAGTTCCAAATTATCATGTCTTTCACATAAACAACAATTAATTCTTAGATAAATTATTTCTCTTTTAAATTCTTAACGTTTTCTTCGTCCCCCTTTTATTAATTGATTAATTATTTTTATGTCCTCTTACCCTATTTAGACCTAGCCTTTAATTTTAACTAGGCTTAGCAATTTTATAGGGAATTTTAGAATTAATAAAATTTACTCATACAACATTTATTTTAAGGTTGAATATGTCAAAATAAAATATTTTTTTCTAGGCAGCTAGGTTCATTGAATCACATGTGTTAAAAATCACGAAGTGTCCTTCAAGATGCACTACATTCTGCAAGGCTGTATCTCGTCGTTGACCGATTTTGGTAAACGTCTAGCCCTCGGAGTTAATACTCCATTAGTAAACCTCCTGGGAGACTAAGGGCCTCTAAGAAATAATGACCCTGCCTTATTGTGTGTCCCTTAGAATCTTCATGAGCGACTATCTTTGTCTTCCCTCACAACATTATGGATCTCTCAAACTAGGTAATCGTTGACCTACAATTCGAGCCACGGTGGGAGTGCTAGTAGGTTGTGGCAGGGTTACTGCGACACCTCTCCTTTAATATATCTTGTTTTTGTGCATGGCCCCTTTACTCCTAATGTGATTCTGATTAACAAGCAATCGTCAACCTACATCCACCAACAAAACATGTCAACGATCCATAAACAACATCACAATATACCTGACCATATGTAACATATGCATAAACAGAAATACCCAAACCATATACATTCCACTCCCTGACTCGATCTAGAGTCCAAGGAGGTCCATTAATGCCATCGACATCCTCAATCTGTTAGGAATCATGAACACTCAGGAAAAACCCATCAATAGCATATGTCTATACATAAATAACATAGCATAACATCATAATCCACAATCTGATCATGAGAATTCATAAGTGAAGAAGACAATCATATAATGAACTAGATCACTTGCACACAAGTGTCCTCAAAGAATAAGTCTAATCATGTGCGTGCATAAGCGAGATGTCAGAGTTATTGTTGATATACCTCATGGTTATAATATCTAAACAATTGGATCTTATAGTAATACTTATACTTACCAATATTTCAATAAAGTGGTTAAGGTATTTTTCTATGTCACAACATCACCATTTTGGGATTTCTGGATTTTCATTCATACATTGAAACATTATTAATACTATTAATCTTCAAGGATAAACAAAATTCAAGGAAGTAGACTTAATGGTAAAATATTTAAAGTGTATATTTTTATTGAGGTTAGAAATCAATTTTATTAATTTACAACTTAATTGAATTTTTACTATTTATGTTATGAGAAAAATCCTAATATCTTTAGCTCTCATAGTGATCGATTTACAAGTTATATTGAGATCATACATCATGTGTGCTAGGAAAAATATAACACTTGTGATTATCTTCTTATCATTGAAAAAAGAGAGAGGGAAACATAGTCAATTATTAATTTATGATGTTGTAGCTAGAAAGCTAACATATGCAGGAAAATTATTTCATTGAAGAGAATATCAACATTTATCAAAACCCAAAAAAACTTATTAATTATATGTTGATAGATCATCAAATCAAATGTCAAATAACAAGGTTTCTACTCAAATAAAAGGCGCAACAAAACTTGTCTTTGATAGAGTCAAACCCTCTAGATTGTAAGACCTAACAACCTTATAATGATGGAATTTAATTAGATTTTAAAAAAATAATTAACTATTTTATTTATTTTATTACATAAGATAAGTAAATCATTCAAATACTAAAGTAACTATGTTATCAAAGAAGTTGGAAAAATGGTGATAACTTGTAAATCTATTAAAAAGTAATTTTTAATTATACTAAAATTACATCAATAATTCCATTTCATTTGAAGTATATAGAAATAAACAGAAAATAAAATTTAACTAAAATTTAATGAATATAAGTCTATTGATAAAATAAAGTCAATGCAAGAAATGTACTTCGTAACATAGAAATCTAATTTATGAAAAAAGAAACTTCTTACTACCATTCTAGATTGACACTGTGAAAAAAATGTAAAGAAATTGCTAACTAGAATTATAATCTTTAACTAGCAAAATTTTGCCTCTTGATTGGCTTACTTCATCCAATAGTCATTTACATTTTTTTTTTACAATATTCAAATGTCAAAAATTCCTTTCTTCTTTCTTTCATTCTAATTTAAATAACCTTTATAAAATAGTTTAAATAAATTTCTCAACTTTTAACCTTATTCTAATCATAACTCTCTTCTTGGTCACTTGGGACTTTATCTTCATCTTGATCAATTTGGAACAAATATTTATATTTATCCCATTCTTGAAACAAAATTTTAGAAAGCTTAAGATTGGGGAAAACATGTTTTTCTAGCCGGGGCTCTAAAGTTAATACTTCTCTTTCCAATATTTTAGAATGCTTCTCAATCTTAAGAAAGGAAAATTCTAAAAATGTTACTTTCTTTGTTTATTTAATAATAGTTTTTTCTAAATTCACTTTCTCTATAATTTTAACTATTTGAGCTTCCTCTCTAAGTTGATCAATAAAATCTTCAATTTTTTTCATTACTTTCTCTACCAGATAAGAGTATTTTGGAGTCCAAATGGAGGTAATTGACACTTCACTTAAATATCTTTTTTTAAATCCTATACGTTCAAACATTGCATACATCAATACTAAACACATATTTGACTATCTCTAGCTAAAACTTCCCCGAAACTTAGATCCACTTTTATTACCTCTATCTACCTTTTGTCAATCAATCTGATGTTGTTCTTTTCTTCACCTCTACATTTCTAAATTTCCTTGACAAAAGAAATATCATCATATGTCTTGGATTGGGTTCCTTCCTAGACTAGTTTCTTCTTATATAAAGTGGAAATATATAAATTTTTTCTCCTATAGTTTAAAATATTTAGCATAAAAATCTGTTTTAACACTTACATTAGACTCAAATAATGACAACATGTAATCAATGAAAATATCCATTGTCTTCTTAGCAATTTTTTTCAGGTTTAGATTGCTCTTTTAATATTTTAATTCTCATCCTAGGTATAGTTGCATCATTTTCCTCTTGTTGTACCCTATCCATGTTTTCCCGTGTAATCACTAGCCCAAATGCCACCAGGTCAGTCAATGTAGCATTTCTTACATCCATAACTTGTTCTTTAGTCACACAAGCCACATTTTGTCCAATTTTTTATTTTCTCCTACTCTTAACTTTGTTGAAAATCCTCGGATTATTTTTGTTGTATGAAAAAGTTCCAAGTATGCAACTTATTCTTACAAAATTATTTATGTACCATGAGGAATTATAGGTCCAACACACCCAGAGGTGATAAATTTTTCAATTTCATAACTCTTAGTTTATCAAGTGTTGCAGCTACTATTTTAAGATCTATATCATCCTTATTGTTTTATGTTGTAACATCCTTCTCTTGCATGCACCTGATGTGACTTATTCTTTGAGGACACTTGCATGCAAGTGATCTAGTTCATTATATGATTGTCTGATTCACTTATGGATTTTGATGAGGAGATTGTGGATTATGATGTTATGTTATGTTATTTATGTATAAACGTGTGTTATTGACTAGTTTCTCGTGAGTGTGCAAGAATCCTGGCAGATTGAGGATGTCAATGGCATCGATGGACCTCCTTGGACTCCATATCAAGTCAGCGAGTGGAGTATATATCGTTTGAATATTTTTGATATTTCATATGTGACATATGACTGTGTATATTATGATGTTGTTTATGGATCGTTGACATGTTTCATTGATGGATGTAGGTTGACGATTTATTTCTAATAAGACTCACATTGGGAGTAACGGGGCCATGCACAACAACCAAAGATATTGAGGGAGAGGCCTGGCAATAGCCCTGCCACAACCTACTAGCACTCCTGTCGTGGATCGAACTGTAGGTTAACAATTACCTAGTTCGAGAGATCCACGATGTCATGAGGCAAGACTAAGACAGTTGCTCACGAAGATTCTAAGGGGCACGTAATAAGGAAGGGTCCTTATTCCATAGAGTCCCTTAGTCTTCTACAAGGTCACATGAAGGAGTATTGACTCCGAGGGTTGGAAAAGTACCAAAATTAGTCAAAAAGCGAGTGGAACCCTTAGAGAATGTAGCGCATCTTGAAGGGAACATCATAAATAAAACAAGAATAAAGGCAAGTGGAACCCTTGGAGAATGCAGTGTGTCCTGAAGGGCATGTTGTGATTTTATCAATGGTGAGTCAATGAAGCTAGGTTCCTAGAAAACATTTTTTTATTTTCACGTGATCAGCCTTAAAATAAATGTTGTATGAGAAAAGCATATTAACTAAAAAAAATTTCCCTTGAAAAAATGTTAAGACTAGGTCTAAGTAGGATATGAGGACTAAAAATTAATTAATCAATTAATAAAGGGTGGATGAATAAAAATAAAATTTAAAGTTTAAAGGAGAAATAAATTATCTAAAAAATTAATTGTTGTTTATGTGCAAAACTTGCTAAATTAGAACTTAAATAAAAAGGGGAAATTAAATGCAAAAGGAATGTGGAACATAGTAAGGAATCTAGTCTATAGAGCTTTCTTAATTAGAACTTAACTAAGCTTTAAGAAAGACATCAGTCATGAAAGGAAATTGAGAGAATAAAGGGACATCAAGGAGTGTTTTTAGGAACATTTTCAGGTGGGTGAGGGCAATTGGAAAATTAATTTAAATAGTTAAATGATTTTCTAGTGCAACTAAGGGATCAGGTGACAAGTATATGGGGGAGATTTTTCCTAATTAATTTTTAATAAATCAAATTTAATGTGCAATTGGAAAGTGTCACTAAGAATAACTCTATAAAAGTAATGGGAGATATCAGGAAAGGATCACGACTGGTAGGTGTAAGGTTATGCTTGTGTATTTTTCTTGGTTGATTTTTCTTATGGGAGTTGGGATACCCAACTCAAATAGAGAGTGGTAGCTCGACCTTGTGAGGAGATTTGGGTGTTAGATTATTCTCTGGATTTGTGGGCATGGCCCCTTTGTGGCTCAGGGGGATAAGGGGGAAGAAGAGTACCCCTAGCGTCGGTTGGGAGGTACTAGTGAGGTCTCAACGGTTAGAAAGGGGGAGACAGGACAGATCACAAGCACGGAATATCATCTTTAGATTTTTCGCCTTCAGATATAGTAATCCTAAACTGAGATTGAACTCATCAAGTTTTGAATTAAATTAGTTTTTTTCTATTGTATAATAATCAATGGGATAATTTTGTATAAGGTTTTAGTTTTTATTGAGATTTAAACTGTTTATGTAGTTGCGGTGATCACGTCATTGTATTCGTTTCTCCAGGAGTAAATCTTCCATCCTTTCTCTATCACCATTTCTTATTGATTTTGTTTTCTCTCTGGTGAAACCCAATATTGGAAACTTAAATGGATTGGGTTGTGTTGTGTCATAATTTTATTAAGCAAGGTTAATCTTGGTATGTGTTGCAATTATGCAATTCTTCTATGGTGGTTTAGTTCCTTTACAACTCAGCAAATTTGACCTTCCTCTTTTTTTCAACGAACCTTCACTTCCTTGACTCGACAATTTTCTCCCTTTTCACAACGATTTTTCCCTTGGCATTTATTCTAAAATTATCTCTTCTTCTGGAAAAATGATTTCTCCCAGCAATTATTTTCTTTAATTTTTCTCTACATCTAGCAAATCAAGACCACCCTATTTTAGAGCTCACTCTCGGTGATTCATTTCTTGATTGACCTCGGTGTGTGACAGTTAATATTTTCCCAGATCTCAACTAAACTTTGGGTCCTTCAAGGTTCATCAGAATTAAATCGTGGGATGCACTCACACATTTACCAGGTCCAAAGGCCATTTGTGATTATTCTCTAGTCACTCTAGACAACAACCTCCATGCACTCACATTTCGGTCATCTTATGGGCCTGAGATTTCGTGGGTTAATCTTGGCCAAGTATTTTTTTTTGTGTGCTGAAATGGAACCTAGAGAGTGTAATGATGAAGGGGTTTATCTCTTTGTAATCTATTCATGTTATGATGTTGAATCCCTTCATCTCCTCACTCATTCGATTTCTTTTGTTACGAGGAAAATATCTCTATGGCTAAGGGTAAACCACAACAAACAAAAATCACTGCAGAAATCAACTATATTCTCAAGTATGCCATATAAACAAATATGCTAGCAAGACAAGATAAAAGGCCTACCTCGTCTAGACGTTAGATGAATTCCACCATTGAGCACTTGACCCAAAGAAATATACCTACAACTAGTCCTCAACAACTAAGCAAAGAAAGAATATGGTGATAATATATGATGTTAGCAAATTCAATAGCATAATACATTAATATACATAACAAATACGCCCATGGAATAATAATTCAAATATATGAAAGATATCTGGACAGGAAAAGAGTATTTATATTAATATGTGATCAGTAGAAGTGAAAAAGTTACAGAATTCCATGTCGACACGATTCAAAACCATTAAACTAAGTTCCTTCCAGCTAGGCCTCCACCAAAGGCAAGCTCATATAAGAGAGACAATGAAGTTCTCAATCAATAAGGAAAGAGCATGGGGTTGAACACTGTGTTCATACTTAAAGGATAAAGGAATGCAGACTCAATATGAAGTGAATAATTTCTCCAGAGAAACTTTGCTCTCAAAGTTGAATTTTTTTCTCCTATTTTCCATAGCTCAAAATTAGCCCATTCATAGCCTTAAAATGGAACTGAAGGGTCAACTCAAAATGTTTCTAGTATATGGAACGATAAGGATCATTGATCTCCTATTGTGACGTGGAAACCCGACACCATTTTTCATTTTTGGGCACAAATACTGATGTACTTGGGTTGTAGTGCTGCAACTTGCATATACACATGCTATATAGTAGGCAACGTGCATATACATGGAAAAAATGGATTTTTAGCCTGGGGATTTGCAACAAGGGATGAAAAGTCTGCATAGGGAAATGGAAAAAGGCCCTCTATGCAAGATTGCATAGGGTGAGGCAAATTTTGCTATAACATTTGTCTATATGAGTAAAACCTCTACACTTCCATCGTTGGTCCTCCATCTCTTGAAAACCTTTCATAACTCACTGCAACAGACCTGGATTTTCTAGGTTTGGACATTATGTCCTTCATCTTGCATAAATAATGAAATAACCCTTTTCGCACCTTAGACATTTTGACACTATCTTAGTTTCTTGAATTGTGGGCATATACGAAGGAAGCTAGTTGAGGGGCGGGAATTGTAAATGCTTTGTTGATTGCTGAACTTGGAAAATGATAAGGAATGGGGAATTTTAATCTCTGCTTTTATCTTAGGGTCAGATTATCCCTCCACTTCTGCTCATGTATTTTAACCCAACAACACCTGAATCTGTGGACATTGAGTAACCTCGTAGACTCCTTCTTCATCACTCCTTCCCTTAAATAGTGGTCTGCATAAAGGTTAAAAATTCAGCAAAGAAATTTTTAGACAGCTTCATGTCATCACCACTCGACAGAAAATCTTAGGGTTTCAGTTTATGTTTCAAAAATGGCACTCGGGATGACCCTTGATGGTTGTTTAAAGAAGGTGTTTATAACAGAACAAAAACCTTGGTTGTTATCTTAGCAATTTTTCTTGATGAACCTGCTTCCACCCAAGTATATTTTAAAATATTAATTTTATCATGCTTATTAAATCTTTTTGGTATTTTAAAATTTTAAAATCAGATTATAATGTCCGGGATAATTTAGTGCCAAGGATAATCCATGTTAGTCATCATGGCTCGATTCTTTTTACACCTAATTAAAATCTCTCTCTAAATTTTTACTTAGAGTTTTTGTGAGTGAAGCTATCAAAAAGTAGTAAAGTATTATTCCTTGATAGGTTCTTCTACTTCACAATTGAATAAGAGGTTTAATCCCTTCATTGAGGCGTTATTTTGGAATGGTTAGGTGGGGTACTCTTAGGTTTTTGAGAGGGATGTAATTCAATGTCCACGTTAGAAATGTACTCTTTAGTTTCTTCTCACCCACTTTAAACTTTGAAGTTAGGAATTTCTCATGGAAACAAGACACACTTATATGCCCTGAAATTTACGTTAAGTTGGGTTGGATTACTTTGAGTGTTGTTAGAGAGAGAAGGGGTCCTAAATTAATTTATGTTTAGTAGGTGATGTGCTTAGATCCTTGTTTCCATGAGTTTAAACCAAGACTTCTCTTGCGCCACTCAAATGATGTAATGGTGTTAATGGAGTTGATAGTTATATTGTGCCTTGTAGATAGTTTAATGATTATCATGCACCTTGAGAATTAGAGTGTATGATTACTCACACGTTAAATAATTTGTTGATGTATGGTTGATTTAGTAAGTGATTAATCACATGTTCAACATAATAGATTCTACTTCATCCCTGAACCATGTTGGTGGATAATTTCCTAAGCGATTGGATTTTGTGCATGCCTTGAATAATGATGATTTATGTTTAATTAAGTGATTAATAATAAATGTGTGCATCGAGTTATTATGATTTTTTACTTACCCATTAGTTAGATCATGCGTACATCTTAAAAATAAAGTGAATACACTTGTGCCTCAACGCTTCTCGTCGTTCAATGATGAAGTTTTTACTTTCTATTACACTTTGAATTTAATGTTATTCATCTTGCGTCATGACTAAGTTGATAATTTACTCTTGCATCCAATAAATTAATGTTGATTTATTGAGTAGATATATCTTGACGTGCCTTGAAATATCTCGATAACTAATCTTGTGCAACAATTATCAATGTTGAATATTTAGGTCAGCGTATTAACCGTTCACCTTGAAGTATATTGGATGTTTTTTTTTTCACCTTGAAACAATTTGAAGTTGATTACATTGTGCTTTAGCTTAAGACATTGTATGATTGATTTAGTAATTAAGTTCTCTTACACCTTGGATTGATGTGGTTAGGATGGGTTTGCGATTAGTTAGAATACTTGCATGCCATGAATTAGATGTGAAGTATGTTGATAAGTTTATGATGACCCTTACGCTTGAATAATTGGTGTTTTAGATTGATGGATTGATGAATTTGATTATCGTGATTTATCATAGTTAGTTTGGATTGATTATGTTAGTGGGATGTAGACACCTCCTTGTTCCTCAAAACATTCGCCAACATTGAGACCTTAAATGGTTAAAATCAATTGGAACCTGGGCTTGAGCATTGCTTATGTGTCCTTGAGTTCCTAACCTTACAGGGTAGGTTGGGCAGGTAGTATATTATGTGATTCTTGTGATTATATTTATGATCCTTATAATTCGTTATGTTATCATATGTTATCCTAGTGTATTTGATGATTGTCCTTATGATATGCGTTGAACATTTATGATTTGTACTATTATACGTCATTACTAGTTGTATGAATGCAATGAGTATGAGTTGTTAATTAATGTGTTAACACATCGATTTGCATGTCTTGGTTCATGGTGATGATGTGTCAGCATTGGGTTGTGATTGATTGTTAATGCATTAATATGTTTCATTATTATATGTGAATGATGTGTCGATGATGTTTTTATTAATTGTAATGTTCCACTTTTCCCTAATGCAAATCAAAAAAATTATTTATCAGTTGTATGCCACTTGTTGTCATAATGGCGGGGCCATTACATATGGTATTAGAGTGGCTTCAACCCTGCGAATGTGCATCATCACACCTTCCATTGTATTAAACCCTTGATTGAAATCTTAGTGCACATTAAAAATTTTAACCTACCCATGTGGTAATCCTAGTTAGAGGACATTATGGAAATAGACAACATGCTACTAAGGGTGGAGGTGCAACGCCTTTAGTAGCACCTACGCCAGAGGGGTCCAACCCCTAAGAAGAAGAACAAGTCTATAGCATGAGAATATTTCCACGTGGGATGAGTTAGGTCTGACAAGGTCCTTCCAGGGAAATGTCAAAGACCTTGAATAACCATTTGAATGGAGATAAGTCTAGGGCACCTGTACCCTTGAGGGTCCATAGCGTGCCCCAGCCAGTATTGGTAGAATTATTGAAGAACTCTATAAGATTAAGTTCCCACGTTCATGAGTGCCACAGATGGCTCAGTAGCTGAGTCATGGCTGGAGAACAAGGCGATGTAATTCATGTTTCATAGTTATGACCTACAGTAGGAAGTTTTTCATGCCAGACTTATAATAAAGGGGAGTGTTATTCTATGGTGGAAGATGATCCTACTTCATCTAACATGGAATCCGTGTTATGGGAATGATTTGAGGAACAGTTATGGGAGAAGTAATTGTTAGAGGAATTCATTGAGCGCCAGCTCGTTGAGTTCAGTGCCTTATGACAGGGTGGTCGTATGGTGTCAGATTATGAGACTAGATTTATAGAGCTACTTTGGTATGCCTCACATCTGAACACAGAGAAGCTATAGGTTAGCAAGTTCATTTTTGGCCTTAACTCCAAATTTCATGCTAAGGTGATTATCTAAATGACTCGGATGTTGCATGATGCAGTCCATAAGGCCCTCATAGCTGAGGAAGAGCTTATTAGTGGGGGTCAAGGTAGGACTCTTGCAAGACCGATAGGATGGATGATGTCAAGTGCACATAAACATCTGATACCAGCCTGCCGTGCATCAACGTATCGGGATATGTCGTGAGTATCCACATTCAAGATGCCCCAATGAATGGCTCCTCTGTGAGGAACTCCCCATAGAGGAATGTAGCATAAAAAACTGTGTCATCCACAACAATGGTTGTATAGGCTTGTTTAGACCTATTCAGGATGATTTTAGCTATGTGGAAATGTCTTCGGGAGCCAAAAAAAAGAATGGAGGAAAGGTTACAAACTATACCCTTAATGTGGGATATTTGTTCACGAAGGAAAACCTATATGTCACGATCCTAGGATATAATGATGTCATGATCAATATGGACTGGTTGGAATCACATGAGGCGATACTCAACTATAAGATGAAGTTGTTGAGTTTGGTAGATAATGAGTGACAAAGACGAGTGATTATAGGCATAATCTAAGGTGTTTCCCTAAGGAACAACATCCACAAGGGATGCAATCTATATGTGATCCTTACGTCGAATGAAAAGGGCATGAAGAAAGGACTAGAAAACCTTCTAGTAGTACATGAATTTATGAATGCATTCCCAAAGGAGTTAGCAGGGTTGACGCATGAGAGGGAATTAAAATATACCATCGACCTAAAACCTGGGACTGAAATGATAACAAGAACGTCGTATTGAATGTCGATCCCTGAGCTATGGGATTTGAAAATGAAACTAAAGGAGTTGTTAGATCAGGTACTTATACATCCAAGTGTGTCACCTCAGGGTGTACCTATTATTTATTACAAAAGAAGGATGGGTCATGGGGACTCTACATTAAGTATTGTCATTTTAACAAGGAAACAATCCAGAACCAATATATGTTTCATATAACAGATGATTTGTTTGATCAATTGAAATGAATGGTGATGTTTTTGAAGATCGTGGTGATCAGGATATCACCAGTTACAAATATATGAGGAATACATTCCTAAGACCACATTCAAGATGAGGTTTGGACATTACGAGTTACTGTTTTACCGTTGGACTGACAACCACCCCATGGGTATTCGAGAGTTGGATGGGTGGGGTGTTCCATGAATTCTTGGACAAGTTGTTAAATTATTTATTGATAACACATTGACATATTCTCAGACTATGAAAAAATATGATGAACTTTGCACTTAGTATTACAGTGTTTACGGGGACAAAAAATATGAGAATTTGTCGATAATCTTTCAAGGATTCAATTCTTAGGCATGTTATATCTGAAAATGACATCGTTTTGGATCCAATGAAGGAATAGGTTGTTATGGAATGTCCCATGTCGATGAATGTACCTGAAGTATGTAGCTTCATGGGTTTAGCAGGATACTATCGACAATTCGTTGAATGTTTTTTTGATGATAGAAAATCCGATTATTGATATGCAGAAGAAAAACAAGATGTTTGTATGAACCAAGAAATGTGCAGAATCATTTTAAAGTCTCAAGGAGTTGTTTAAGACAATGCCAATACTAAAATTTCCTGAAATGGACAAGGACTTCTTGGTATGCACCGATGCATCCAAGGAGGGTTTAGGCAGATTCTTGATGAAAGATGGTCGAGTGATCGCTGACATTTCGAGAAAGTTAAGAAAGCATTAGGATAACTATGTGACATATGATTTGGAGTTTTATCCATTGTGTATTCCTTGAGAGTATGGAGACACTACCTAATTGGATGAAATTTCGAACTAGAAAAGGACCACTGTGGTTTGAAATGCATCTTTACGCAAAGTGACTTGAACGGGTGGCAAAGTCATTGGTCAAAAATTCTTAGCGAGTATGAATTTGAGTTTACCTACATAAAAAGAATAATGAACAAAGTGGTAGATGCATTGAGTCAAAGACCACACATATTTTTGGTGATACCTCTTAAGACGAATCTATGTGAAAATATTCTAACTATATAGTGTGAAGATGATTGGTATAAGGAGGTTAAGGAATTTATTGGACAAAACACCATGTTCATACCAAAATTGAAGGATTTGTTGTGGACAATGATGGATTAAGGAGATATAATAATCGAATTTACATTCCTCTCAATGAGAAATCGAGAATTTTGATCTTAAACAAAGATATAGGATCAGTGTGCATGGCTCACCCAAGAGTTGCAAAATGAGGGAAGAACTTAAACCCTTATTCTTCTGGAAGGGAATGAAGGAAAACATAGTGAACTACGTGGCAATATGTCTAGAATGCCAACAAGTGAAGGATGAACATAGACATCTGACAATATTACTACAGTCACACACTATTCCAAATCGAAATGGGAGGTCATTTCGATGGACTTCATTGTTGGATTGTCTCTAATGATAAGGAGGCAAGACTCGATTTTCATGGTAGTCAACACTCTAATGAAGAGTTCACATTTTATCCATGTGTGTATGACATATCAGGCACTTGAAATAGCTAGAGTTTTCATCAGCGAGATTGTGATGTTGCATGGCGTGCCTAAGAGGATCATATTCGATCGAGCATTGGTGTTTACAGGATGATGTTGGACTAGTTCACAAGAGGCCTTGGGAACTATTGAGCACTCAACACACCCTAAAAAGCGTATGTCAAATTTTCACTTTTTGGGTACCACTTAATTTTTCACTGTCTGAATTCGATTTTCTTTTGAGAAGTGTTTTGACTTTGTTTGTTCTCTTAATTCTCATTATCTATTTAGGTTTTTTTAAATGTATGAAAATTCATGAATTAAAAGGGCCTAACACTTAAGTAAGGAATCAATAGCCAAAAAATTCCACCCGATGTGCTCAAGATTCGACATCAAAAGGAGTTAAGAGGTGAAAAAGGAAACACTCAAAAAGCCTCAATTGCCAAGCGACGATATTAATCAGTATCAGTGAAAGGAAGTAATGTTTCATGACAAGTATCACACATGGACCTCATCGATAGTTGATCCCCATTCGACATTGGTAAAAGTTGAAGGGAGTGAGCATTAAGGAAGGAGGAAATGATATCATTGATAGCCTATACCTGACATGCTTATTGAAATCAAAGAAAACTGAATCTTGATGAACACTTCGACCATGCTAAAGATTTTTCCTCGATCACCGATTCTTGAAGCATTTGGGCATCAACAAATTTTCAAAAAATCTAACCCAAGGAAAATACGCGATAGGTTTATCCCTGATCCCCAATAACTTTTCGGCATCGACGAACCCAGGTTTATTTTAGAATGCACAAACTAAAGAAATCACAACTCCAACTAATATGCGCGAATTAAGTCACTATTTTTTAATGCCACGTGTCTTTGCCCAACTGGAGAAACGGTACGGCCTTAGATCAACTGCGAGTAACTTTTGGTTTCTTCGGTCCAAGTCACACCTTTGAGTCAGTTTTCCATGTCAGCATCATACGATGAACTCAATCAGCATCGGAGGTTTTCGGCGAAAGGATATCAACGATAACATCCATATCACATCATCGATCCATGATCCACCCACTGAAAAAGTGACACGATGGGACATTTTAGCACTGGATACGATTAGATTCTGAGATTTTAAGGGGTTAATTAATACCAAATCTCGCATTAGTTACTACTTCATGTGCAAATCAAAAAATTCGTTTGAAATTACCGATATAACACATCACCCTCTGCGCCTCCACCTTCAACCCATGATGAATTCAAGTTGTAGATATTTGGTGGGAGATTTTTTTGAATTCCACTCATCACCTAAATTAATTGGTTGATACGACATGATAAGTTCTTCCCCCGTTTAAATTATCTTGGGCCATGGTAAATGAAACCATTATGTGTGAAAAGGAGTTTCAGATCATCTAGAGAAGTGATATGATCAATTCAAAAGGTTCTGAGATCTTGTGAATATCAAACAACTAGGTTTAACATGCGTTACATGTATGTACCAGTTTGGATTTTCACTCTTTTCACTTCATATAAACATTTTTATCCATTGTCTCTTTGTACGCATCCCCTAAAGAATTGATTTCAATTGCAGGAACAATGCTTTTGAGAAATACGACCATAGCGCGATCGTCGAGGGTGCCCAATCTGAAAGAACCAGAGGTAGGAGAAATCTCTTCTCCAGGGGTAACAAAACAGTTAGAATTATCTCCAAGACCATAACTAGTTATTAAAACATCCACAAAGAAGGATTTCACTCAACCTCCAGTCTTCAGGGACATGGAAGCAAGCACAGGGGCCAAGATGACACTCCCACATTGGGGAGAAATTTTCAAGAAGATCCACGAGGAGGAATTTCTAGAATACATCCCACAAAGTGACCCAGATGTGAGAGCTCTCGACAACCAGGTATTCTTGAATATCCGATGTTTGTACCTACACATGGCAACAAGAAAAACCCTGATGTCTCCCTATATAGAGTTGTTGCAATGGCTCATTGACCATACAAAAATGCAAAAGTTCCTAATTAACGATGAAAATGGTGGGTGTGTTGGAGTTTTCCTTCCGTTGAAGGTCTATAAGTACTACAATATTAGAGACCTGGAGGAGCGAATGAACACTGATTTTGTCGTGAAATCATATGAGCTCCATGACACCATCTGGGTAATTCCCTCATGGTGGTGAGAAAATAATAAATACACAAATTGGACCTCCAGTTGGTACCAAACGACCAACCTAAGAGAACCATACATCTTCCTAATGGCACTCAATTATCGGTTGTATGGGGAGAAATACTGCTCCAAGTTTTCAGAGGCATCGATGCCTCTAGTGTACATAGTAGCTATCTCTGGGAGAGGATTCAATTAGGGAGACATCATTTCCAAGAATTTGAGCATCTTCATACAACAAGCTCATACACCGAAAGAAGGGAAGACTCCATCTTTCTACACAAAATCATATTTGTTGGATGCCATGTGTACCAAAAATGTCTTCGCTGGCATGAACCTACGATGACACATCACAAATATCTGATTCCACGTATATTTCAATGTATTATGGGAGAATAAGTATAAAAAATCCTACTCCCTCATCTGTGATCAATTCATCAGGCACATCTATTTATTCTTTTTAATAAATAATGTCTGAGACTATCAGTTGCAACTAAAAAGGTGATATCAAAGGTCGGCCACTAGTATATGGATGAATGTGATACCTACATTAGGTTATTCAGGTCCACCGTAGCACCTCATCTCCTACCAACAAATTTCATTGATCAGCTTATGGTGGGAGAGATTTGCTACCAGACCATCTTGCAACGTTACAATGCTACCCTGGTCAAAGATAAGAAGCGACCATTTATACCGTATGGATTCCATGTCAGCTTCTACCTAGTGAAAGACACCACCAAAGACAAGAAGGAAGGGTTGAACCAATTATAATTTTTATTCCAAACCAGTCGATTCCGCAAGAACGACCCAAAGGGTCTAGTCTTGAAACATGATTCTCAAGTGTTGTCCAACTTTCCATTTTCCCATGACAAATTCGAAGATGAAATATTCACAGAAAATGCCCAGGGATGGGATGAGGTGGTGGCGCGGATGGATGATCCCAAAATGACCAAGTTCAAATCCACGAGTTTGGATGAACAAACAATGACTATATAACAATCGGGTCAAGAGGCCCTTAGAGCCAGAGAAGAAATGCTAGCGGTTGAAGTAGCGATTCCCTAGATAGCGACCGAAGAAGCAGAGATTTCCCAGGTAGCCCTAGTGTAAGGTAGAGGCATCCCCATGGCTCAATATGTGCAGGAGAGGGGGTTACTCATCTTAGAGAATGAACAATGGATAATTGATCAGCTGCAAGATGACCTGGACCTCATAAAAATGACAAGGCTCCCTACAGACAACCTAAATAGAAGCCAGACAGGCCCAAGAGGCCCTGAATTCATAGACCTTGATGAAATTACTGGGTTAGATGACCCTAAATTTACAATTCCACCGACCGAGTCATTGACAGGTGTTTCAGATCAGCCAGAGACACTCAAAACATCAGGGAGGAAAAGTGAATCAAACCCTTTAAGAGATATGATAAAAATATATGATGATGATGATGAGAGGCCAGAGGTATCCCTTATGACCCCCATGGATATCGAAGAGGAAAAGGAGCCAGAGAAGACAACTTCCCCAGTTCTTGATTCATGTATTTAGGGGCTCCCATAGAATGAACAATAATTAGATAGTGTCTTAGACACTAAGCTTCCCATTGCACCACAAACACAAGTGGACAGTTTAAAAGATAGACGAAGGTTGGGAGAACAATATGAATAAGTTCCCCAGTAGGAAATTGGTGTATCAATGACCAATGATCAAGTAAGTATCGATCCCACCCTCGATGCCTCAATTCCAATTAGTTCTCAACTCCCTGGTGAGGTACAAATAGAAGTCGAACCTTCAGAATACAAGGAGGAAGTTCAAGAACCCAGTCTTGAACAAATATATACCATCCGTAATATAGGATATACACTCACCTGGGGGGATCAACAAATTACTGAACCCATGGATTAAGTAGACAACATACATGCCATCTCTTATGATAAAAAAGGAAGGATATCATCCAGAGAACCACCAAGAAGAGGAGGATCACTATGGATCACTCCATCCTCATCACCATGGAGGAAAACTTGATCAAAACTGAGCATGCTAAGACATCCTAACTCATCGATGTATGGATGGCCATCACAGATGCCACCCTAGACAGAGCTAAAAGAGATTCAGAGGATTTGGCTCTAAAGGAATTGGAACATTTGTGCCACTTGGAAAAATACTACCAGGACATGACTTAGGTCGTGGTGTACCTAAGGAGCAAATTCAAGGAGGCCTACAACATGCTTACATATGAATGACACCTATTCATTGGAAGGATATTTGAGCTTCAGGAAGACACCCTCATGGAACTTGCAATGTGAAAATATATGGAGAGGTGGTATGAGAAAGAGAAACAAGCCGCAGAAAAAATTGAATATATCAGCATGGTGCAAAAGGGCCAAAGCACCAAATAGCACGACATCTGGGTGCTAATGGAAAGAAGCGTCAACCTCATAAGGAAATCAACCAAGTATTGGGTTAAAATGTCCTAGGAACCCCACAGAGAAATTCAAGAAAAATGGGCCAAGTGTGAGAAAAACTAGATCAAGATCAATAGGGTAATGAAAGACATTAGACTCCCTGAGTTTGACACACCATATGACTTTGTCATCTTGCACGACATAGTCATTTCGCACACCGAGCAGGACTCATCATGGGCCGAAGAAATAGAAAATGTCACAGACACCGTGCTAGGACAGGTGCGATAGTTTATGGACCACCTGATCAAATCTCGGGTTGTGTTGCAACAATCAAGTACCAGTATAGTCAGGTATTGGGTGCAAGTGGTGGAGATAAGATAGTTTTACTCAACCAAAATTGAACAACATACATTCTCGTATGCCAACACATGCAATGATCTATTCATCAAGTGGTCGGAGTACAATAAGATTCACCCACTTAAGTGATATCTTGAGATGACTCTTAGAAAATTGTTAGAAGAGAGTGCCATGTGTTGATTTTGTTTTACTTAGTTTCACTTCACTAGTTATTTTTAGTTAGTATTATGTTATATATAGGAGGATCGACCTATTAGAAAAGGTCAATGGTTTCTTCTATGACCCTCATTTTTTGGTTTTGTTAAGAACTATTTCAAAGCTACATTTAATTGAGAAGTCCTTTTGGAACTAGAGACAAGTTTGTGTTTTCATCAAATGCATGCATTATTGGATGTGGAGAAGAAATTTTTATTATTTTGTCTCATTAATGGATGTTTTAATGAGTAAGAGCTATTAAATCTATTGATAAGTTATCTGATGCAATGTTTTACAATTATTTTCTTTAATGGTAAAGATAATTCGTTGTGTTATTATGTGATGGGTGATTAGATTTGTGTGATTATTTTACTTTCTATTGTTTATCGCATGCATTTTTTTCTTCTGATATATTGTATCTTAGTCAATAATTGGAATACCCGCACGCTTGATGTATTAGTACTAGGCATGTGGTTGACGATCATTTTCTTCATGCTAGAGTAAGGGTTATCCCAAGCTCATCCTCCTCTGCAATAGTTAAGTGTATTCCAACTTTGTCCCTTAGTTGGTTTATCTTGACTTCATCTTATATCAGTCCCACCTAAGATAAAATACAAAAAGAGAATGCTCAATCTGAATGAGAGAGCCTTCACAAGAAAAACGTAAATCCCATCGATTATTTTGGCTGGATCACGAGATCTATAGAACCATTCCATTATTGAATGTTGCAGAATCTAATTAGGCCTCAACAATGGGTTTGGTTCCTACTATTGAGTTAAAGGGGATCTAGAACCCCTCAAAAGAATTGGCGCTAGAAGGAGGGATTGAACAATGAATGTATCAATATATATATTTTTCATAACATCCGAGACAACCTGTAGATTCAGACAACCCACATGCATGGTTAGTAATTCCAAAGAAAACCCTCACACACTCAGTACTCCGGAAATGAGTAACTCACCCCAGCACAAGGAAGAACAATTGTTCACTAACATACCTTATGCTCTTAATCACGAGAAATTGAAACAATTCAGAAGAATCACAAGAGCATATGCCCGACAAATCGGTGTGCTTCCCTTAGCTTCTTTACTTCCTTGAAGAAAAAAAAAATAGTAGACCAGTAGTCGAGTCCCCGGACAAGGTTTTCATTCACACAGTAGAAGACCTAATATATCTTTCTTTCACCGAAATTGAACATCCTCTTAATCTAATCCCCAAAACACCGACCGATAACTTCTCTGAGCCTGACAAGTTCTTGGAGGAAGAAGGGTTTAACTTAGGATCTGAAGAAATGGAGTATAACCATGACCATGATGAAGAAATGGGAAACCCAACTTAGAATAATCAACCTTGGTTGGCCAAAGATTCTTTGGCCATCCCTATATGAGTACATAACCTTCCCCGACACCCAGACAAATTACTTCCTAAATTTGACCCTGAAACCTCAGGATTTCCTGAAGACCATATCAAGAAATTCATATTAGCCATCATACTTATGAATGTCCAACATGAAGATGTGGTTTTCCTTATTTTCCCTTACACTTTCGAGAATTCATCCTCCACGTGGTATTTTAACTTACCCGTAGGATCCATAACTAGTTGGACAAAGTTTCAAAAGGAATTTCTAGATAGTTTTTTAGAAGAAACTACTACAACAGCTTTAATGGTTGAGTTTTTCTACACCACTATGAGTACAAAGGAAAGGGTCAAAGACTTTAACCAAATATTTATCACCATCTTAAACATATTCTAGCCCGAGGCTAAACCTACTAAGGAGTTGCAAATTGAAGTATACATTAATGCTCTCCCAGCTTCCATTTCCATGTCTGTGAAAAGGGTGACCAAACCAACCCTAGATGAGAATTTTGAGGAAGCCAAAATGATAAAATTCCAAATGAAGGGATGTAAAGAAGGCTAGGTCTCATTAGTTAAGAAAGAAGTTCAACCTTCTCCCAGGAGAGGACTATTGCTTAGTAGACCCCGGGGAAACAAACAGGACAAGCTTCTGAAAAGGGAAGTGGAGACATAGAGGACCTACAATGCATGGTCAGTAATTTTTCAAACAAAATCATAGACATGGACAGAAGCAGAGGGGACAAAAACCAGGGCCAGAGGCCCTATAAGAATTTCTTTAAAAGGAATCCACCGTTCAAGGAAGTTGAACCTCCCCCAGCCAACCTAAACATCGATCTGGGAAATGTAGCATCCAACTCTTTCTTCACTTATCACCAAGAGAATCACTCTGAAAGAGACTTCCCTCAGTGGGTGCATGCCATGAATTTGATGACCAACCAGTTTCTAGATGAAGTCTCCATGACCAAAAATTCGAGTGACTCTAGTATGAATATTGACGATCAATAAGAAATTGATCCACTAGAAAAAAACAACCATGTTGATATGGGATCTCGACCTATCTATGCCTTTAGATGACCTATTTGAGGTTCAAGAACCACTCGCGGAAGTCTTGGTTGTGAAAATACAAAGCAGGGGTCAACCTGTCTCAAACGACCATACTACGACCCAAGATTTGGGATGGATACTAGCTCCTACCACTGATTATTTCCAAAAATGGGTAGAAGCCATTCCTCTGACTCATGTGAGAGAGAAGGTGGTAATCCAATTCATAGAGAAAACATTAATCACAAGGTTCGGTGTCCCTTCTATCCTTGTTTTTTATAATGAAACTTACTTTTATTCCACCCTGTTAACAGAGTTTTCTCTAGATAAAGAAATCATAATTAGATACTCTGCAAACCATTATCCACGTCGAAACAGAGTGGCATAATCAACCAATAAAAACTTAGTAAGGATATTAAAGAGACTGGTTGTAGACAACCCGGGGAATTTGCATAATGAACTTCATAACACTTTGTGGTCCAATAAAGTTGCACCCAAGAAAGCTATAGGGAATTCCCCATACTTTATTGTATATGGGAAGGAATCCATCCTCCTAAACGTTCTTTATCTTCCATCTCTTCAACTTGCCCAAGATTCTAGAGGCTAGCCCTCATCAATCATACAAGAAATAATTGACACCCTACTCATGATAGAAGAATAAAGGGAGAAGGAAAAATCAAAGTTCGTAGCCCATCAACAGATAATTAAAAGGTGGTTTTATAAGAATAAGTATAAAGAGAAGAATTCTGAAGTAGAATACCTAGTCCTAAAGTGGCACAGAGCAAATGAGCCCAAAGGAAAACATTCTAAGTTTCAAAATCTATGGCTCATCCCTTTCCGGGTGGCTGAGAAGATAAGGTTGGGCACATCTCAACTACATAATCTGAGGGGGGAACCAGATGTTGTCCCATTGAATGGCGAATCCCTAAAACAATATTTTCATTAGAAAAAAAAAAAGGAAAAAAAACTCTTATGTGTTATTTGAGATATGTTGTTTTATCTTTTTCATTTACACATTATTTTGTTTTATCTTTTTCGATTGTGATTTTGATCTTTTGAAATATTTTGTTTATAAAAATAATGGTTGACCCCAAATCATGTGACATAGAGAACTCTCTTCCTAACTCATTCCTCACAAACAAACACAAGAAATGTTGAGGAGCCTACGGTTGTTTCAAGAAATTATTTATCTAGCTTGCGCAGATAAAAAAATTTGGATAAATGTGGATGTGTCTACTTAGTGTTTTGGTAAAAACCTTAAGGGAATGATGGTAAGCTGGAAGGACTACATGCACCTCAAAGAAAGAGATAGTAAGTTTCACCTTAACCATCTCATCCTGCAAATAACATATGTCCTCCTCTCTCGATCGCTCAGGGAATTCTGTCGAAATAAAAGTCAACTATATCAAATGAGTTCACAGTGGGAGAGGGTATGCATATATATCTATCGAGGCTATGGATGCTAACTGACAGTGGAGCAATTTCTGTTACATCAGGGTGACTCCGCTGGGGCTATGGATGCCCACTGGCAGGAGGGAAACACCATAGAAAATGAATAAGGGTAAATAAAATGACTAGTTCCATTGAATTATTTATTGCACTCTTTTCAAAAGGGGGAATGAGTAAAGTTTACAGGAAAATAAGGTGGAATAAAGGTCAAAAACCCCACAAGTAGGCCTAAATGTATCAACCAAGGAAATTCCAAATGCAAGGGTAAAAGAGGCTCTGATGAAAATGAGTTAAATCCCTAATCAACTTTTGCATCAGCCAATCCAGAGTAAGGAACATAGTTTCTTCTTTCGCCCAGTGAGTCACCATTTGTTGATCACTCAACACACCCTAAAAATCCTATGTCAATTTTTCACTTTTTGGGTACCACTTAATTTTGCATTGTCTGAATTAGATTTTCTTTTGAGAAATGTTTTGACTTTGTTTTTTCTCTTAATGCTCATTATCTATTCAATTTTGTTTAGCTGTATGAAAAACCATGAATTTAAAGGGCCAAACACTTAATTGAGGAATCAATAGCCAAAACATTTCACTCGATGCACTCAAGATTTGACATCAGAAGGAATTAAGAGGTGAAAAAGGGAAAACTCATAAATCCTTAATCGTCGAGCAATGATATTCATCGGTATTGGTGAAAGGAAGTTTTATTTCATGACAAGTATCACACATATACCTCTCTGATAGCTGATCCCATTTGACATCGGTACAAGGTGAAGGGAGCGAGTTTTAAGGAAGGATGAAACAATATCGTCGATAGTCGATACCCGATGCACTTATCGGAATCGAAGAAAACTGAATCTTGACAAACACTTCGACCATGCTAAAGAGTTTTCTCCGATCACCAATTATCTTCGACCTTGGTCATACCTACACATGGTAGCAAGCAAAACCCCATTGTTTCCATGTATAGAGTTGCTTCAATGACTCATCGACCACATGGACATGCATAAGTGTAATATACCAGATATTAAATTATGCAGAATAGAAATAAAATGCTAGAAATGGCAGAATAGCAACAATATAACCAGAACAATCACCACAATAACACTAGAATGATATAAGAATAACAACATAAATGTCACTTTGATTCTGATAGCAATGTTCATGGGCCTCTTCGAAGGGGCAACCTCCAATCGAGAAAATCTCTATTACAATAATATCCAAGCTAAGGTTCTCATACCCTCGATTCCTATTTAGACTAAATATGTCTATCAAAAGAAGTATCTAGAGGAAGATCCCTCTATAAGTGGAAGATTTTATTAGGTCTTCTTACATTCGACTTATTCTATTTTATTGCAAGGCCTTATTAATATTGACCTTTATTACATCCAAATATATTGTTCTACCTATGTGCAGGTTAGGAACCTAACATGTCCTCCCCCTTAAAAACAACCTTGTCCTCAAGGCTTGAGATGTGGAAACTACTGTAGAATGGTATTTTTTTCCCAAGTGGCATCTGCTGGAGTTGTATATTTCCACTCGACTAACACTTCCTTGATGGTTCTCTGATGCAGGTGACGTTCACGCTGGTCCAAAAATTCTTGTGGCTATAGCCAAGTGGGTCCTTCTTTGTCTAACTCAGGAAGGTTGGTTTGAATTTGGCACTTAGTTCCAATCACCTTCTTTAAGAATGAAACATGAAAAACATGATGTATCTTAGAATGAATGGGAAAATCTTACTGATAGGCCACCTGTCCCACCCGCTTCAGAATGGTATAAGGAACATAAAACTTGGGCACTAGCTTCTGACAATGCTCGACCTTGAGGCAATTTTTCTTGTAAGGTTGCAGTCGAAGAAACGCCTAATCCCCTTCTGCAAATTGAAGTTCATATCCACCTTGATCTTCTTGTTATTTCATTTGATTCTTTTCCATGACCAAATTCTCTTTGAGGGTATGGAGAATAGCCTCTCGAACTGTAAGAATTTGGTCAACTGCTTGGACCTTCAAGACACCCAGTAAGTATGAGAGAATTGAAGGTGGCTTTTGTCCATATACTTCTTCAAAAGGAGTCATGCATGTAGCTTTATGGTATGAAGTGTTGTACCACCATTTACCTAGGGGTAACCATTGAGCTCACTGATTTTTCTTTTCTAAGGAAAAACACCCCAAATATGTTTCCAAACACTTGTTCACAACTTTTGTTTGACCATCAATCTAGGGATGATAAGTTGTGATGAGATGCAATTGGGTGCCTTGTAGCTTGAATAGTTCTTGCCAAAAATTGTTGGTGAAAGTTGGGTTGTGATCAGAAACAGTAGAATGTGGCATGCCATGAATCTTGAAGACCTGATCCATGAAACGCTGAGCCACCATGCATGTTGTAAATGGGTGTTGAAGAGATAGAAATGGGAATACTTGGAAAGGCGATCAACAACCACCATGATGACTAATTTATTTCCCAATTTGGGTAAGCCTGTAGTAAAATCCATAAAGATATCCCTCCAAATAGCAGGTGGAATCAAAAGCGGTTGTAGTGTGCTTGGAGATTTGATTGTTTCTCCCTTGTTGCATTGACACACATCACATTCAATGACAAAATTACGAATTTTGTGTTTGATACCATCCCACAAAAATAATGCTTGACCCTGTCATAGGTTTTGGTAAACCCGAAGTGCCCAGCTGTGGGTGTAGCATGAAGCTCAGAAAATACTGTGGATTCAAGTTTTGATTGTTTACTTAAATACAAATGGCCTTTGTATCAAATATCATCATGGAGCCAAGAGTACCCTGGGGAAGTTGAAGCATTGTACTACAATTGTTGGACCAGATGCGAACATTTGGGATCTTGTAGCCATTCCTAGCGAACGGCTTGGAGCCAATTTGGTACAATTAAGGAAAGAGAAAAAAGGGATTTGTCATCTTCATATTTTTGGGAAAGTGCATCCACAACCACATTGTATTTTCCTTTCTTGTAAATTCTCTCATAATCATGTACAAATATCTTAGTCACCCATTTTTTTTGCTCCAAGGAGGAAATGCATTGTTCAAGAAATACTTGAGGCTTTGATGGTTTGTCTTAATTTGGAAGTGTTTCCCCAATAGATAAGGTCACCACAGATCAACGAAATGCAAAATAACCAACATTTCCTTTTCATAGAATGATTTTCCCAAATTTCTTTTAGACAGTTTCTTACTGGTAAAGGCCAACGATCGACCCTCTTGCATAAGGACAACACCAATTCCTTTCCCTAAAGCATCACATTCCAAGACAAAGGTCTTTGTGAAATTAGGAAGGGCTAGGAATGGAGTGGTGCACATGGCCATCTTCAAGGGTTGAAAAGCTTGAGCAGCTACTGGAGTCCAAGTGAAAGAGTTATTTTTTAGGACTGTAGTGAGAGGTGCTGCAATCTTTCCATAATTCTTAACAAACTTGCAATAATAACCTGTTAATCCCAAAACTCCATGCAATATTTTGAAAGTATTTCTATGAGGCTAGTCTTGCATAACTTCATTTTTTTTAGGATCCATCCTGACGTCGTTTTTTCCAACCAGATGACCCAAGTACTCGACTTCTGAGGCGCCAAAATAACATTTAGATTGTTTCAGGAAAATTTTGTGTTGAGAGAGTAGATGGAGAACTCGATCCACATGAGGAAGGTGGTATGTCCAGGTTTTTCTATAGATGAGGATATCATCAAGGAAAACTAAGAAAAAATGATGGAGAAAATGATGAAAGACATGATTCATGAGGCTTTGGAAGGTGGATGGGGCATTACACAAGCCAAAGGGCATGACCAAAAAATCATAGTGGCCCTCATGAGTTATAAAGGTAGTCTTGGGAATGTCTTCCTCTTTCATACGTATCTGGTGGTAGCTAGAACAAAGATCAAGTTTAGTAAAGAACTAGGCACCACTCAATTCATCCAAGAGGTCATCAATGACAGGAATGGGAAATTTGTCTTTAATGGTAAGTTTGTTGAGGGCACAAAATTCAGGACACATGTGCCAAGAACCTTCTTTTTTCAGGACCATGACCACCAGAGAATAGTAGGGGATCATACTAGGGAGGATAATGCTTGCATTAAGGAGTTCCTGGACCATTCTCTCAATTTCATTTTTTGGGGAAAAGGGGTGATGATACAGACAAATATTGGGAGGAAGGCTTCCTGGTACAAGGGGAATGGAATGATCATGAAAATCATGGGACATAGGGAGTCCCTAGGGACTGGAAAAGACCACTTGATGTTTAGAAAGGATGGATTGGAGGCCTTGTAGTACCAAGGGTGTCTATGTTGCTTGTATGGCATGGAGTTGGGTAATAACACCAAAATGACCTTTTTTGAGCATCTTTTCCATGCGATGGGAACTAATGATCTTAGGTGAACCATCGGTGATGCCTTAGAACTTATATTTTTGGTCGTCCTGGTTAAATTGCATGGTTAATTCCTTAAAATCCATGAGAATGGGACCCAAAGTACTTAGCCAGTATGCACCCAACACAATGTCACAACTGCCCATGTCGATAGAAAACATATGGGATTTCAGGTGGTAGTCACCAATTTCGAGACACACATTTTCAAAATTCCCTCCACATTTCATGGAGCCACCATTGGCAATCATGATTTGGAAATTGTTGAGTGCATGGATGTAGCAATGAGTTTCTTGGGAAATGCGGTGATGAATAAAATTATGGGTGCTTCCACTATCAACCAGAATGATGACCTTCCTATGCTTGAAGTAACCAATTAGCTTGAGGGCTTGGGGAGAAGAGAATCCCATGAGAAAATTTAGGGAAATGATCAGTTCAAGTTCGGGAGGATCTGAGGGAGGGGTGATGTCAGTGGTTTCAGGTAACTCAAACAAAAGGAGATTTTCAACCCCCTCTTCTGAAATATCCTCTGATATGGCCATAAAAATATTTTTTCCTTACACTTGTGGTCCGAGAAATATTTTTCATCACAATTATAACAAAGGCCTTTGAGTTGGCATTCATCCATTTCATCCCTAGTCAATTTTTGAATCTTTAGTGGAGCGGAGGGAGTAGTAGGATTTAATAGTTTAGTTTGAGGGATAAAGGAGGGTTTTCGGTTTTGAGAAGATACAAAATGTTCTCCTTCTTTATCTCTTTTAGTATCTTCCACCCAACTCTGAGTTCAAGCCTTGAGGACATGGGCCCGAATCTCATCCTTGAGGCCACTGATAAAACACTCTCGGAAAAAGGCATCACACATGCCCTCTGTCCGAAAATCCAGGCACTCAAAGGAAACTATAAAGTCTTCCAATATTCCTTATTGTTTCAACTTTATCAAACAACCCAAATAGTTGATGTCAGTGTCAAAGAATTCATAAAGCTCTGCCACAAAGTGTTTCCAAGCAATATACCCTTGACAAGAAGTTTTTCTCCATTGCCACCATTTTCAACGTTCTTGATCTAGAGGGAGAACACCGTACCCGATTTTGGCCAAGTCATTTGCAATGCCATATAAAGAGAAATAATTTTCCATTTGGGTTACCCAACCAGTGGGATTTGAGCCATCAAATTTGGTCACATCCACCCGCGGAAGGCGTATGTCACTTTGAAAGTGATGGTGCTGAAAGTTATGGGAATGAGAGGAATTTTCAGTTTCAATATGTGGAGGTGGGTTAGATAAAGGGTTATCTGTAAGGATATGCAACTTGATGTAGAGCTTCGAAAAGACAGATTCAAGTTGGGTGGTCAGGTCTTGTCTGATTTCCTCCATTGAGGACTGCATGGTTGTATTGATGATGAAAACATTGGCACTGAGTTGTTTCACTTCTTGTTGGCTCTCAGTGATATTAGATTGCAAGATAGTGAAGTGAGCTTCCAAGTCTTGGCTACGGGTATGGGCCATGATGACGAGGGTACCAAAATGGGGCTGGCGGGGTCAAAAATTTTGCCAAAAAATGATATGTATGAATGTGATAAGGGAGAAGGGAGGAATATAATGGAATAGGTCTCAAATAATGGTCAAAAAATTTCCAGACATTTTTTTACACCTGCGGAGTTATACTCTGGTCTGAAGAATACTACAATGATGAAATTCCCAATTGCTTAACTAGGAAGAATGTGTAGTGATTTGGGAACCCAAACACATTTGTGAAACAATAGATCTTGTCTATTTTAATTTGTTTATGTTTATATCCCCCAAGGTTATGTATTCAAGGGTTCTACAGACAAGGGTTTGACTTGTGTTATAGCTCTCTGATATATGTGCAGGTTCCAACAATAGTATTCGTCCAGGGAACTAACTAAGGAGGCTAGACCATGCCCTTAGCCATACTACCTCACTACCCAAGTACTATAGAGTATCTTCCCAAGTGTTTTTCTGAATGGAACTATAACAGTCAGGTGGTTGATCGGTTTATCTAAAGAGGGATTCATGAAATCTAGGTTGATCCGTACATAGGTGTTGTCTGATGTGCTACCACTCAAAGTGGTAACAACATGGGTTACAAAGGTGACCAACAAATGTGAGCCTAAGAACCACTTGTATTTATTGCATGTATGAATCCCTCAACCACAAGTTTATGTGTGTAATGATAGATCTTTGTGTCTTAAAGATGTCAAAATACGTCTCTACCCTGAAAAACATTTAACCCACAATTTGTGCCGATGAAAGTGCTATGATAACACTTGTAATATACCATATACAAAAGGTATTCATAATAGAAATAAAATGATAGAAATGGAAGAATAAGAGCCATATAGCCAGAAAAATTACCACAATAACACTCAAATGATATAAGAATAACAACATAAATAACACTTTTATTCTGAGAGCAATGTTCATGGGCCTCTTTGAGGGGGAAACCTCCAGTCGAGAAGAGTTCTATTACAATAATATCCAAG
>ML783420.1:14453-42271 GCA_009831015.1 Picea engelmannii | reverse complement strand
CTCAAAGAGATGGTGGATATACTAATGAAGATGATGATGAATACACTTCAGAGAAATAATTGTTTTGAGCCATCCGTCGTAGAGAATGCCAAATAATATGAATAATAGATAGGGGGAGTCTATGTGGTAACTGAGACAGACCAAAGAACCATCCTTCGAGCACCTTGCATAATTTCAGTAGACAGATATGTGCATTCAATTAGCATAAGTACACCATGACATCTTAATAAGTTGTAGTAGTACTTCAAGATAGTATAGTGACACATGAGTCAAAATTATGGACAGTTTTGTAGTAGTGTCTTGAACAGTATGGATTGATATGGATGTGAAATCGTCTTTTCTGAATGAGGAACTTGAAAAAAAATTATACATTAAACAATCGGCTCCTAGAGCATGGTACTCTAGACTGGATAAATATCTATAGTAGGCAGGGTTTAGAAAAGGAAGTGCAGATGACAACTTCTACATCAAGCCAGAAATTTGCAAAGGATGTGTAGAATGAATTTGAAATGTCATTACTCGGAGAATTATCCTTCTTTCTAGGTCTTCAGATATGTCAAAAAAACCAAGGATTTTTTATTTCTCAAACTAAGTATATCAGAGAAATGCTAAAGAGGTTCATAATCGAATATTGTAAACCAGTTACCACTCCTATGCAAACCAGTTGCAAGTTGAGAAAAGATGATGATTCAAAGTCTACAGACTAGAGGAAATACATGTCAATGATTGGTAGCTTACTCTATGTGATAGAATCCATATCAGATGTAATGAAAGCATTTGGATAGGTGGCATGATTTCAAGAAACACCGAAGGAATCACATTTCTTAGTAGTGATGATGATTTCCAGATATCTCAAAGGAACAAAAGAGTTTGGATTATGGTATCCATAAGGAAAGGAACTATCACTTATTTCCTACACAAATGCAGATTGGGCAGGTTGCATTTATGACCAACAAAGCACCTATGGAGCAACGTTCTACTTGGGTGAGTGTTTAGTATCTTAGCTAAGAAAGAAACAATCATCAATATATTTATCTACAGTCGAAGCAGAGTATATTGCAGCAGGAGGATGTTGTACACAGGTTCTATGGATGAAACAAACTCTTCCAGATATACAAGTTGAGTATGATGATCCCATTCCAATCTATTGTGACAATATAAGAATCATCATTATCTCAAAGGAACCAATGATGAACTCCAAGAAGAAGAACATTCCAGTAATGTATCACTTTCTACAGGAACATATTGCAGAGAAGAACATCATATTTGAATATGTGGGCACAAAAGAACAAGTGGCAGACATCTTTACAAAACTTCTTCCAAGGGAATCCTTTGAGTATCTTTGCTAGAGACTCAGAGTAATTTCTACTCCAAAATGAATGTTATTTAATATTTATCTTATATGTAATATATATACACGAGGAAGCACCATAAAAGGGATTAGTTTCAAGAAGAGTTTAGTCAAGTCGAGTATCTTCAAGGAAAGTTCATTTAGGGGGAGCAACCCTGGATGGAAAGATAACTTTTCCATTGATGACAAAGGCATAGAGATTTATCAGATGCAAAGTTAAATGCTTGGAAAAAGATCATGGAGGCATGGTTCTAGGGGGAGTGATCATCATAGGGGGAGCATGAGTGATATGACTTCAATATTGCATCAGAGTGTTTCCATCAATGCCAAAGGGGGAGATCGTTGATTATTTGGGTTGTTTTTCATTGACGTCAACTCTTGAAGAAAGTTCGGTAGCGAATTCTAGTAGCACAAAGGTTTGGGTAGTGGACCCAACTTTTTGTTATGTATAGTGGTATGAATTTTAATATATTTGAAGGTAAGACTATTCTAGATAGATAGTACATGTAATTCCATTTTTGATAGTATGTGGAACGTCACATAACTCATCACGGCTAGAGAGTTATGGCCATGTGAAGTTGGAGAACCTTCATGAGTCATCTAGAAGCCCCAAAAGGTCAAAGTAGTCAAAGTGATTGAAAAGAAGAAATTATTTAAATAATAAAGTGAAGTGAAGAGTGTACTACAATTCAAAGTGGATACAAAAGAAATTATTTAAATAATAAAGTTAATGGAGAAATTACTAAGTGGACAAGTGGTTAGAAGTTGGTTAGCCCTAAAATAAGGAAAGTGGTTTAAGAGATGTTAGAAGGCAAATAATAAAGTGAAGTGATGTGTGTACTATAATTCAAATTGGATACAAAATAAATTATTTAAATAATAAATTTAATGGAGAAATTACTAAGTGGACAAGTGGTTAGAAGTGGGTTAACCCTAAAATAAGGAAAGTGGGTTAATATGGTTAAAAGTAATCATTTAATGAAGCTACAAGAAAGTATAAATAAGAGGAATGACTCTATCATTTTAATCACACTCGAGCATATTGAATATATACAAGTGACTGAAGTAAACAAAGGATATATAAGACAAATTTCAGAGGGAAGGTGAAATAGAGAAGGCCGAAATTCAAGGAAGGATAAAGTTTTTTTATGATGTTTTCTAAGGTATGTTATTGAAAGGTCATATCACCATTTTTGAAAAAACTTGTTTTTTGGACTGATTCATACCATGAAATTGGGAGGTCGTTGAGGAAACATATCAAAGTATATGTGATTAAAATTTAATCTTATGGGTCTTTGTATTTTTGTAGTTACACTCTGTAGAAAATAAAGTTTGTGGCTAGTCCCGAAACTAATCTAAAACATGTGTTTCGGCCAAAAATTTCATAAATTCTTCATAACATATCCAAATTTAGTAAGACAAAATGTATTGGTTAGAGTACACTTTATAGTATTCTATGTACAATTTTCATATCCATACAACAAATATTTCATGTGGGGCATGCTCTACAATTTCTCTCTCTAGAATAAGACAAAATTCAATAGGGTATGCCATTTTTTCTATAACTCCTTTTCAGATAGGTTTCAAGTAGTAAAACCTAGAGGAATTGCATAAACGTCACCAAACAACATTTCATATTATTTTTAAATATTTATATAAACGTCCTGCAATCAGTTAATATTCGGTAGTGTGGACTACCAAGTTTTTCTTCTGCGCGATGTTATAGTCTTGTAGTGCAGTACGTGTACTCAAGTACTGAATGATATATTTTAGATATTCATCAACAATCTATACTGAGAATAACTGTGCATCTTGAAATTTTTCTTCTAAATTCAAAGTTTCTTCTCCATTTGTGACCCTCGATAGGTAGTCAGGTCTTGCATTCAATTTCCATGGTTTAACTATTACTTCAAAGTCGAATTCTTGGAATAGTAGTAACCATCGACAGATTCTCTTCTCCAACACTGGCTTGTTGACTAGGTATTTCAGGGCTCAGTGATGTGTGAACATTTTAAAGTGCTTCCCCAATAAGTGATGTCTAAATTTCTATAGTGCATAGACCATGGCTATGCCTTCTCTTTCTGTCATGTTATAGTTTTGTTCTGGGTATGATAACTTTATTCTTACAAATACTATCGGGTGATCCAAGTCTCTCACTCCTGGCTGTGCTAATATAGCTCCAATTTCTATGGATGATGCATCTACATCCACGTGGAATGTCTTTTCCCAGTCTGGAAATACCAATATTGTCGCGGTAACCATCTTTTCCTTCAAGGTATCCAGACCGTGTTGACACTAATTGTTCCAATGAAAAATTGTATCCTTCCTTAGCATATTTTCAATTGGTTCTGTGATATTCACATATCCTTTGATGAATTTCTTGTAGTATCCTATGTGTCCTAACATCGCTCTTAGATAATGGACTATTTTCAATGCTGGTAAATTAACAATGACTATGATCTTTGTCAGATCTACTAATAAACCTTGTTTGCATACTATGTGGCCCAAGAGTATCCCAAACAGTGTTCCAAATATTCATTTCTTGATGTTCAATGATATATGGAACTGTATTCATCTTTCTAACATCAGCCATAAAAATTTCACATGGATTTTCAATAGGCTATAGACTGTCCAATCATCTAGGTATACTTCAAGAAACTGATGGATGAATTCCTTAAATGTCGCGATGACAAATCTGGAGAATATTGTTGGTGCGTTCTTCAGTCCAAATGACATAATTGTGTACTGATAAAATCCCCATTCTTTCGCAAACATGGTCTTGTATATATCCTCTCATGCTATCTTAATCTAATTTTATACCAAGAATCCATTCATGAATGTGTAAGCTTCATGTCCTCCTACGTTGTCTAACACTTCATCCATGAATGGTGTGGGGAATGGCTCATGTAGGAATGAATCATTCAACTTCCTTAAGTCAACGCATATCCTGATCCCTCTTTCTTTCTTGTCCTATACTACCATTGGACTTATCCATGCTAACTCCTCAACTAGTTCTATGATGTCGACTTTAAGAATCTTGTTGATCTTAGATTTGACTTTATATTTGTAGATTGGGTTCAATATATAGGGTCATTGTCTAATAGGTCTTGTGTTAGGTATGAGTGGTATATTCATTTCTCCCAGTTCTCCAGCTATAACCTTCATCTCTGTGAATTTTGTGGGAAAGAGGCCACTGTATTCGCGTAACAACCATGTGATACTTTATATTGTTTGCTTATTCCAATAATCTCCAATGTTGGCCATTTTGGGTTGCTCAATTGTCGCAATGTTAAATTTATTTACCTTAATTGGCACAGAAATGACTTTTGATTCTATGGGTGGTCCTTCCACATCTATTTCACCTTCTACTTCTTTGATCTAAATATCATGTGGATCATGTTCATCTGGTGCTTCTTCTTGTACGTGGTAACAAGACAACAGTTCCTTAACTATCTATTTGTTCCATTGTTGTTATTTCATGATCAATTCTATTTATGTTTCTTTGATGAATATTACTCCTCTGATCCATTTAAGGGTTGCATATATGTTGGATTTCTCATGCTCGAATGAGAAACTGACTACGAAATTTTGTCGTAATGTCGTTCATGTCATAGTTCCTTTGCGCAATTCCTGGTTCGTATACTAATTCTCTAGTATGCCCTCTAGAGTATGTATGAAGTGATGAGGCCATTCCTTTAGTTGTGTCATTTTCCAAAACATTCTACATGCCTCTAAGTGTTCCGTTGGTGCTCCATGTCCTTTATATCTTTGTTGTTTGTTGTTTTTATGTTCTGCACCGAACTTTATGTGCAATGGTACCAGTTTGTGATTGTCTCTTTGGGTGTGCCCCACCATATTTCCGGTGTGGACTTTAGTGCTAAGTCAAGTGCTACCAGTCTTTGGTTCTCTAACACTATATATTTGTACTATGTCAAGAATGTTTCCAAATCATTTATTTCATGGAAACTAGGTGGTTCCCTGATTTCTGTGCCTATCCATCTTACTGCACAATTTATTCTTGAACATCTTCACATGGATACTTCATGTAGCCTCTGCTACCAGTTCTCTAAACTGGTGTCTGAGTCTGTTGTGCATGAAGTAATGCTCCGCCAATGGATTACCCCATCTACAATTGGTTTTACAAAATCCTCATCGCGCATAGTTGTTCAATACAATTGGCCAATTTCCTCTAAGTCTAGGCGAGTAGGTTCTACAAACCTCTCTCCTTCTGATGGGTCTAATGGTGCGATGATCCTATATTCTTCGGACTCAAATGCCATTTTCCTAGTATTCAAATTGATTATGGCCTGGTTTTCAAACACCCAATCCATACCATGTAATGTTGGGTAAGGTGTTGTATTATCTACTATTTCAATGAATTCAAAATATTCTTTAGTGCGCACTCCATAAATATCTACTATCACTCCTTTCAGTCTACCTATTGGTAGGACTCTATGATTGTTTGCTAATTTCAATTGAAAAAGTGAGTATCCTAATGTTGGATCTCCCATGCATTGCCATGTCTTCTTTGGTAATACATACACTTCAGATCCTATATCCAGTATAATGTCTCCCATATTGAAATCCCCAATGTTAGAATTCAGTCTAAATTCCCTGCTTGTTCTTCTTTTTGTGTGTAGGTGATTAACTGTTTTAGGTTCTATCTTTTCTTTCATATCGCTGCTACACTTTTCTAGGATGTTTTGCAATATTTTCATAGATGATGGATCACTTAATAATTTTACACATGATTGCAAAATTCCTTTGATCGTACTTACTTGTCCCGTGGGCTTCATTTCATTGGTATGATCCAATGATGGAGGCATCTCATATTCTAGTTCTTCCTTGTTATGCTATGCAGTTCAAGTCGACGTTGTTCCCTCCTTCTGAAATTCTTGTCTAGCCTCTTTAAAGATATCCTTTTCCTTCTGCGCATTGAATTTCTTCTTGGGTTCAGTGTTCTTATTTACCCATTGGTTCTGTGTTGGTTCTTGTCGAACTACATCAATGCCTATTTTAGCTCCTTCATGGGTAGCTATGTTGATATTCCTTCCTTCATCCCTTACTTTGGCTGAAATCCACTGAACATTTTGGTTGTTCTAGTTCCTCTTTTCCTGAATCTTCACTAGTAGTTTCAGACATTCCTCTATATCGTGGTCTGATGCGCATCAATACATACAATTTGTTGGTTGAAGTGGACATTCCCTTTCATAATGTCTCGGTTGTTGATAATTGTGACATGTGACTGGTCCTCTACCTCGTCTAAAACCTCCTTCGGCTCATCCTCCTCCTCTATAGCCTGCTCAATCACCTCTCGATGTGTTATACTGAGGCGCCTGATTATACTGCACGGTATTGTACTGAGTTTTTGTCAGGTTGTACTGTGGTTGTGCGTTATTGTATGGTTGTTGTGCAATATTATACTTTTGTTGCGCAATGTTGTATGGAGCTGGGACTTGATTGAACTATGGCGTTGAATGCAAAGACATCATTTTTGCATGTACCCTATATGCATCTAATGTCCTTTCTCACATTAGCTCCATAGTTATACAGTCTTTATCATTGTGGCCCATTGACTTGCAAAATGTGCAATATGAACTCTTTGGGACTTTCTGTTATTTTTTCATCATCGTGCAGTGATAAGGGTCATGACCCAGTTTCTTACAGATTTCACACCATAATCCTCCCATTGGTAATGGATTCAACATTCCTTCTTCCATATACTATGTGAACGTTGGACATTCATTCTTGTGGTGTCCTTCCATCCTGCTTGTGGTACACCAAACAACTTCTTATTTGTCCTTGTTCTTATTCTAGTTTAGATGAAATGTGAGATTATTTGAGTCCTCCTTTAGTTCTTCGATAGTTGGGTCTGTCTGTTGGTACTGGTTTTATTCCAGTTGCAAGGATGCCTACAGATCCTCTTCCTGTGTTCGAAATTTTTGTTGTCGTAAAGGGTATTTTAATTTTTGGATTAGTGAATTGACAAACAGGTGTTGATGTTGCATATCAATCATGAGATATTTTAACTTTCCCTTTAGTCGCTTGAACCTCTGGTCAATCTCCCATACAGACTCTCCTAGTTTCTATCTTATCTCGATCATCTCGTTCATGTACTGATCCTCTGAAATCAGCTTTTGGAACTCATTAATCAGTAACTTCTTAATGTCTACCAGTGTCCTTGTCTTCCCAGGGGAACTGTTTGTGTTTAGACTCATGTACCAGTCTAGTGCGCGGTCTCTTAGTGTAATAGCTAGTTGCACGAGTTTGGTATCTTCATCAATAATTTATTTTTCTTCCCAGATATTTTCACAAATGAAAAAATGCTTCTCAGAGTCTTATGTTTCTTCTCCTCAAAATTATGGTAATCTGATGGTGGGATGATTTCCTACCATTCCTTGAGGTCTGCATAGAAATTCTTTGTCCATTTCATTCTATGACTTCACTGTGTCAACTACAAACTCTATTATAAACCCTACCACAATATTGTCAAGACAAAAGTCTACTGCGCGGGTGAATTTGTTGTTCACCTTCTTTAACTGCTCAATCTATACTGGGGTCCAATATAACTATCGAATATGGTTTTTCACATGGTTATTCTTCAACATTAGTATCCACTCCTATAATAGATGCGGAAAATCATAGAAAAAGACTTTGTGCAAATAAGTAAACACATATTTGTACACATATTTTCGGGGTGTTATTCTAGGGTTTCTATTGTCTTTTTGTGCAAACTCTAGTTCTTTGGTTCTCAACCAAGTTTCAATTTCTACTTTTGTGGGTTTCCATAGTCTCAACATCCCCTTTTAGTGGCTCATTTCTCTCTTCTTTTCTTTGCTTGTTTCCCACTCCACCTATCTCATCTACTCAATCCTCCTATGTTCCTTCCAACGACAACAAAACCATTTGTTGGGTTTTCTAGTATTCCTTCTCTATTGTCTAAGTTATTAACCCAGGGTTCATGTCTTTCAGGTTTCCAACAAAGTCTCTAAAACTATCATCCCTCCTAGTAAACCAAAAGGCAACGCAACACACAAAATGGGCCACATAGTCTCACTCGAGATAGCTTTAATGGGTGGTTGTAAGGCTCATGCATTTACAACCTAGGATTGAGCACTAGATATGGGATCTATATTCTGAACCATTTATCATAACTTGTTATTGCAACCTAGTGTTATTCAAAACTATGTAGTATCCTTCATAGCTTATTCCCTCAATATCGCAACAACATTTAAACAAGCAATGAAGTAACTCATTCATTCATTAAGCCTAAAAAATAACTACTGAAAATATGATAAATATATGCATGGATTCATCACATTACACAGACGTTAACGTGGTTCACCCCCTCCTAAGCTACTTCCACAAAGATTTGTCTCTTGGCTCTTTTATTATGGCAGTTCTGCATATCCAGCGCCGCACACTTACAATTCTCCTCAGATGGGTAAAATCTATATGAGGTAAGCTAGATCACACCAGGCTCCTTAGCCTATGATATAATCATCAGATCTTTCTTCTCTTCTCTCCTATATCTCAACAACTCACAAAATAGTACATAACAACATTATAATTCGCATCGAATCATACATATCTATGATGTAACAACAATCTGAACAATGCAAAAAACCAACCTATGATACCTATGTATCATAACCCTCTATAATACCTCAGTATCGATATTTATACATCTTTGGCTCTTCATCCATTAAAATACATTACCAAAACCCTAACCCTACCAACGTTAGGTCTTCGTCTGATGTGCGTGTGTTGCTCCTACTTCTAGTTGTCACTCTCCTTGTGCACTCTTTTTTGCATGTGCACATGTTGTGTTTCCTTCCAATTGTGACATCCATTTCTGTGCGCTTTCTTTCCCCATGATCATCCTTCTTTCCACTTTGTCTAGCTGCCAACAAATCCCAACAATAAAGTGAACCTATAGATGTTACAATGTCACCACCTTCTACATGAATTTACAGATGACACCAGCCTGTAGAATCAAACAAATCAAGAAAAGGGTTTACTACATGAAGTCATACAGACCAATAATCCATCTCCAAATCATTATTTGAACCTACAAGAAGGTTTCCAAACTCCAATTGTTTACATACAACATGAAAATCATTCCACCATCAAAATTCAAATCAAATACTTACTGTTAAAAAAATCACCAAGAGTAAAGTTATGTCACATCTACTTGTTTTAAGTGGTTATATTTTTTAGATTTGCATATCATATCATATGGTCATTCAAAATATCACCCTAAGTTCTATCTAACCTATCACCCTTAGTTCCATTATTCCTTCTCAACATAGTTGTTGAAAACTAAAGTTGGAGGGGAGAGAACTTTAAATGGTGACACAAAGCATGTGACATGAAACATGCCAATGAACTTCAATTAAAATCCACAATCAAAAGAAGAACATAGGGTCACATCAATATAAGGAATCATAATAATTTTAGGATAAAGGCCTTTTCTTAATGATATTACAAGTTTAATAAGCACCATGGAGTCTTGGAGCAGTTCCAGTAATAACACTTTTCTTGTTTCATGTTGAATATTTCCCAAGGTTTGGGAAGAGTCATGTCCATTTTGCAACTTGATGAGAACTACATCGTTGGCAATGGAAGAAGAAAAGTGAGTTATTTCAGTCAACTTGTGTAAGTTGGCCATATTTGTTTTTTCTTTATGTTTATATCTTGTATTACATCATTTAGATGTTGAACTTGAGCTTGTATGTTTTTGATAGCTTAAGACAAAGAAATGACCATTTTAACCACTTGAACAAATTTGTTAAAAGGATATTAAAAACATTATCTCGGATTCACTAGAAGCAGAAAGCATGATGTCTCCTAAACCAAATTAGATGAACTACTCCCAAATAAAGTATGGAAAGATTAGGATTCATTTTCCCACCATTAAATCACCAACAAGATTATGATTCCTCTCTACTGAATTTGGGGTAAGGATTTGCGTCATCACATGGAGTCTTGGAGCTGAATTCATGGGAAAACTAGCCAATCATTTGGTTCTTGTTCATGTCTGAATGATGTAATACATGATATAAATGTCGAGCATGATAGAGAAAAAAGGAACCCTAAAGGAGTATTGAAGATTGGACTAGAAAATGTAGGCATTAGTATAGAATTTTAGGATCTATTTGCAGTGAGTACAAAAACACAACAACTTCTTTAGTTGTTGCCCTAACTGCCTCTGTAGGTACATAATTAACAAAGGTATTCAAGATTGGAGGCTAGTGTGTTTTAATGTTAAATTTCTTGTTTGGATGGAATGTAACATGAAACATGAGGTAATGGGAATGTTCCCCAAATGTGGTTGTAAAGAGCCTTTCATTCTTTGAATTCAAGTACACAATTGAGTTGTTATGTCAATAAGTAGAGAGAATTCTGAGATTTTAATGAATTTTGACTCTCTTTTGATGTCTCTAGATTTTTTTAATGCATGGAAATATGTAGACTATGGAGACTAACATTAATTAACATGGAACTTTTGTATTTCCTTGAGCATACAGTATAGAAATTGCAACAGTACAGGGCTCCAGATCAATTGCATAAATTTCATTCAAATGTATAATTGTTTGATTAAATCCATTGAATTTCTAAGTTCTGTAAGTGATTTCCTTCTGATATAAGGCATTCAAAAAGATACATAATAAGTGAAAGTTTCCTTTAAACAAAACCTTTGATATTTTAGAATATTAAATCCATTGAAGTAACTGTATGTATCATGAACTCTGCTACACTGACCTTTTCTACAATTTTTAACTTTCCATGACCTGTGCCTATTGTGGTGATTAACATGGCCCAACCAAAGGCCCTTGATTTACCTTTTTTTTAAAATAGGATCTGGAGTTTTGTGAGTTTTATAACAAGGTTTATCCCACACTAACTGGATAAGGTAAGTTTCATGAGGCCAAATGTTTTTTGTTTTGTTTTGTTTTGTAGTGTATGTAAGTGATTGCATATATTGACTCAGGTAACAGTCTAGCTATATCGATGGTTTGGAATTGGGGACCAAGTTTTTGAAACTGCATAGCACATGCTCAGATTCATGGTAAGGTTTGAACAACTTAGGTTTGTAGGATGAACCTTGAGAGGAGACAATGAATATCTTTAAAATAATTGATGAATGATGACAAGATGATACAAGTGATGAAGAAAAGAAGACCGATCAGAGTTAATGGTGCTTCTGTAGAGTGAAGGTGATATTGCTAAGATATGAAGCATTCAAAGTTAGATTCCTTATACATCCTAAAATTTTATATATTTATTTGAGTGATGTAAATATCTTTTATATATTTTCTCTGGATGTGTGAAGGAATCATTGTAGAGGAAACAACAGGTCTTTTGGATTCTTGACTTAAGTATAACATTGAACTAATGATTGTGGCCATATTATTGCTGCAAAGGATATTTGAACTTGTAGATGGTATGAAAGAAACATACTTTTTCTACTTCTTTATGGAAAATTTAAAAATGTCATGCTAGTAGGTGTATGATGGACATAAATGGTTGTGCAAATAAATTAGGCACTTCTTACTAGAAGTTTTATTTGAGAAATGCTAACAGGAAGAAAGAAAAAACACAATGGTTGAGCTTGAGGTGGTTTATTACAGGGAGAACAAAAATATAGGAAGACTTAAATTTGGGCATGTGATCCAAATTCAGATCCAGGAGCTTGATGGGGCTTAGAAAGGCCTAAAAATAAATGTTTTCATAATGACATCAAAACAGACATGTGTGTTGGCCTTGTCGATATGAACCCAACACAACTTGAACGGGATCAAACGAACATCGTATGCTCCTGATATCACATTCTATTAAAAAATTCAAACAGACAAAAAGTCAATAAGTCAATAGTAAAAAATTCAATGCTAACATCATCATGCTGATGTGGCAGAGGAATAAATTGTAGGATATACAGATGATGTGGACCAACTAGGAGGTGACATGTGTCACCACTAAAAGGGTGACACGTGGAACTCATACAGTTGACGTGTCATTTCCTAATGGTGACACATGGTAGACAGAGATAGGTACAGATGGTGAACAGGTGGTCTAATCGTTGAATGAAACATGGCAGGTGTGCTTACATAGCCAATTGCTGACAGGGAAGAGTATGGAACTGACACATGGGTGAATCAATGGTTGACAAGTGGAATCTTAAATGATGAATATGGTGGTGCCACGTGGCCCAGATGTGGGTTTCCATGTGGCACCCCGTGGTTGGCTCATTTGGTTGTATGAAACAATTATGGTCCTTCCGAGTTTTGAACTCATGACCTCCAACTATAGGCTACGACTTGTGTATAGGTGGTATGCCATTGCACTACTATGTGACTTGTTATTACAAGTCCGCAAAGGTATATATAAAGTGTTGTTAAGTATTGAATGGGGGCGGAAAGGGCTAGGGATAACACACAACCAATGGATTGTATAACCCACATATGACCACAAGCATGGGAAGCTTCCACCCAAGGGATAAGCCATGGGAGTAGGGGCCATAGGATATGGTTCGGATCCCTTACCATATGCATGAGATTTATGTTATGTGGAAACAGGAGTTATGGCTATGACTTAGCCTTTCGATCTGAGAGCTCAACCATATGAATAGATATTTGGGAGAAAGGGGCCAGTGCATATCCCTTTGGGTTTTAAACCTATATTTTAGTGATTTTCTCACTAATTTTGGGTAGTTTTGGTTATTTTTCCATATCTTTATGGATATTGAGCCAAATTGTGTGTCACAAGAAGTGGGATGTTGGGATTTGATCCCTCTACCTCATGGATATATAAACCAAGTCATTGTGAGGTTTGAAACAAACAATAAGAAAAAAAAATATTTAATCAAGTTGAGGCAGAACTTGCCAAGGTCAAGTAGTCTTGAGCAGTGTAGAGCAACTAAGCTTTGGAGGCAATTTCCGAGAGTTATACTACTCCTTTTTCAGTGTTGTCTATTGCATCAGGATTCTAAGAAAGAGAAGAATACAACTAACTCAGTCAGATACCTATGTGATGTGATTATAATATAGATTTTAAGAATTGAAATTTTGAATAGAGAAAGCCTCCCTCGCTGAAGATAAAGGCCTAGAGACGTAGGGGAGATTGTCTAACTCTGTTATCAACTTCTTGTGTACAATTGGTTGATGGTTTTATTTCTTTCTGATATTTGCTATTTCTCTTAATTATTTAAGTTTTTTTCATTTTCATATTCACATGCACTGTCAGAAAAATTTATTGATAAAATTGAAGTTATAGTGTGAAATTGCCAAGCGTCAATTTTTGGATCAAGTGGTATCAGAGCAGGATGACTTTTTCAGGAATTGTGAATATGGGTAAATTGTTGAAGAGGGATAGACTCTATGATCTCAAGGAGATCAACCAAACAATTAAGAGAGAGAATTTTGAATTGCAAAGATTAGTGCAGATTCTCGAAGAAGATAGGGAAAGAATGTGAATGTTGATGTTGGCAATGGAAGCAAGGCCAGTTGGAGGAAGTTCTTCAGCTAGAATCCTGAGCCCTTTCAATAATGATGAAACTCATCCATTCCAAAAGAAATACAATGAGGAGGATTCATAAACTCTTGCTACATTGGTTGAGGCAAAATCGGTAGGAGAAGCCATTGGCACATTCTATTCTCCAATAGAAATCATCCAATACACTTTGACTTCTCCTACAGTTGATCAAAAGGTGGAATCCAACCATCCGAATATTGTAACATTTGAGAAACATACCAAAGGAGTCGGTATGAGAATTATAGCAAAGTTCATATACCCAAATGGAAAAGGCCTTGGAAAATATGGCCAAGGCAGAGCCAAGCCGATTGCAGTGCATGAGCATCCACTCTAGGAAGGATTGGGATATGCAGGAGAATATTCTGAGCATGATATTCCATTGATTCATTTCACACACTGTCAGAAGTTCAGACACGATGATGGCCATTGTTGGGAGTGACATCTAGAGTTGACACCAGAATGGTTTTATAATCGACAAGGAAAATAGGCAACTCGAGCCAGCAACGACGCAAACAGTGATTCGCAAAAGAAAGGTAAATAGGTTGAAAAGTATAAATCACCTTCACCCACCTTTATTGATGAGAATGTTAGAGTCATGAACCTTATCAGAAAAATGATTCCATGCACATTTTGTAGTAGTAATAACCATTGTGTTGCAGACTACTAGAAATAGAGAGTGTATGGAAGAAAAATCATGGCGACAAGAAGTACGCCAAGACGTGATGATGTGACATTGTAGGTCAAATAGAATCTGTGAGTAAAGTCAATGTAGCCAAGGCAGGAGTCAGAGAAATACAAGGGTCATTTGACTCAGTCAGGGAAATATTCCATCAAGTTTCTTCGAGCAAGAAACACTTGCTCACATTGTCAGAAGAGCGGACATTGTGAAGATAATTGTTTGAAGTTTCATCTAGGGTTGCGATTCTCAAAAAAGCCTGAAGGGCCTTGGCAAAAGATAGATGTTGTAAAGGAACAAAAGGATGTTATCGAGGAGTAGAAGGACGATGCAAGAGGGAAATAGGAGAATGTTGCAGAGAAGCAGAGGAATGACCATGACACTCCATTGGTAGGATATGGGTATTCCGATTGGAACTGGGAAGATTTTATTCCCTATACGTAAATTGAGTGAGTGTCATTGTCATTGATGTAATAAAATTGATTTCATTTATGGAATCACTTATTGAGTCTATTTAGTGTTAAGTCTAGGTCATTTTTCATTAGTCAATTGATGTAAGGATATAGTTGATTGATGTAATAAACCTTTTGGGGAGAAAAATGTCCTTAGTAGGAAGGCATGATCTAGATTCGAATCTAGGAGCATGATGGGGCTTAGAATGGCCTAAAAATCAATGTTCTTAGAATGAAGTCAAAACAGACGTGTGCAGAGGCCTCATTGATACAAACCTAGTGCAACTTGAACAGGCTCAAACGTATGTCGTATGCTCTTGATATCGCGTTCTTTTTGAAAAGTCAAATAGGCAAAAAGTCAATAGTAAAAAATACAATGCTAACGTCATCATGTTGACATGGAAAAGGCACAAATGGAAGGTCGTACAGATGATGTGGAGCAACCAGAAGTTGACATGTGTCACCATTGAAAGGGTGACATGTGGCACTCATACAGTTGACATGTCAGTCACTAATGGTGACACGTGGCAGACAGAGACAGGTACGAATGGAAGACAAGTGGTCCAATCATTGAATGACACGTGGAAGGTGTGGTTATGTGGCCAATTGCTGACATCGAAGAGTATGGCATTGACACATGGGAAAATCATTGGTTGACAAGTGGTTTCTAAAATTTTGAATAGGGTGGTGCCACATGGTCCAGATGTGGGCTGCCACATGGCACCTCGTGGTTGGCTCATTTGGTTGTATGAAACAATTATGGTCTTTTTGAGTTTTGAACTTGTTACATCCAACTATAGGCTAAGACTTAGGTATAGGTGGTATGCCATTGCACTACTATGTGACTTGTTATTAAAAGTCTACAAAGGTATATATAAAGTGTTTGTAAGTATTAAATGGGGGTGGAAAGGGCTGGGGCTAAGCCCCAGCCTATAGATTGTATAGCCCACATACGACCACAAGCATGTGAAGCTTCCACCCAAGGGATAAGACCCAAGGGATAAGCCATGGGCGTGGAGGCCACAGGCTATGGTTCAGATCCCTTACCATATGCACAGGAGTTCTTTTATGTGGGCGTGGGAATTATGGCTATGAATTAGCCTTTGGATCCGAGAGCTCAACCATATGACTAGATATTCGGGCTAAAGGGGCCAGCGGGCAGCCCTTTGGGATGGCTCTTGGCCATATTAATAGCATATGACCAAGTATTAAGGGTTTGCGTGCCTATTTTTGGGGCTTATGCCTATATTAAAACTAAAATGGGTTTTAAAACTATAGTTTAGTGATTTTCTCACTAAGTTTTGGGTAGTTTTGGTTATGTTTCCATATCTTGGCCACATTGAGTGACAAAAGAAGTGGGATGTTGGGATTTGGTCCCTCTACCTCATGGCTATATAAACCAATCCATTGTGAGGTTTGAAACAAGCAAGAAGTGACACACAAGCTTGAAGCAAGTCAAGGAATAACTTGCCAAGGTCAAGTAGTCTTGAGCAATGTAGAGTAGCTGAGCTTTGGAGGCAGTTTCTTGGAGTTATACAACTCCTTTTTTAGTGTAATCTATTGGGTCAAGATTTTGAGATAGATCATAATACAGATGATTCATTCAAATCCCTATATGATGTGATTATAATACAAATTGTAAGCAATGAAATTTTGAATAGAGAAAGCCTCCCTCATTCAAGAGAAAGGCCTGGAGATATAGGCGAGATTGTCAAACTCCAATATCAACTTATTTTGTACAATTGGTTTATGGTTTTATTTATTTTTGATATATTCTATTGATCTTAATTCTTTAATTCTTTGTCATTTTCATATTCACATGCACCGTCAGAAAAAGATTTTGATAAAATTGAAGTTATAGTGTGAAATTGCCAAGCTTCGATTTTTGGATCATTATGTATCCTTGTGGTATATTTGGGTATATAATAGTGCATACAGAGCACTCATAGGACTGAAGGAAAAGGATAATTTTACATTAACTCCTCCCTGTGATGAGAGAAGTACCAGTTTAAGCATCATCGTGGAGTCTTGGAGCAGTTCCAACAATAACACTAATAATGACACAAGACAATGTAGATCCTTGAATAAAGCATAGGACATGAGACATAACATTGATCTAAACATTTCTCAAGAGAATTTTGGTAGGGAAATTGATTAACCATATTAATAAGACAAGATCTCCAATATATTATATTTTTATACTCATAAATTTCTCACTCATTTTAGAAAGTTATTGAATATTCCCTTATGAATCCTTGGAAATCACTAGGACTCGTGCTCAAATGTTTTCATCTATGAAATATATAGGAATCTAGTATATAGAGAGTCCTATTTTTATAATCCATGCAATGTGTTCACTGCATAGGTCTTGTACAAGTTTGTTTTGGTTCAGTAACTAAGAGGAAGTAGAAATTCTAGAAAATCATTTAGCCCTTACCTTTGACAGAGCTAGTGCAATTGTAGAAAAGAAAGAAGTAGTTGGGCATGAGGGCCTTGATTTCAGTGTTCACCTAAGAATTCATGGTACTTGGGAACACTAGAGTTGGTAAGAGTGAAACTCTCCATCAAAATTTTGATGAAGTGAAGTCTGGAATAGATGTTTTTCAGAAAATAAGAAATAATGTGTAAGAGATTGTTAGAACAATTGTAGGAGCTAAGAGTGTATAATAAAATTAATGAATGAATATCTTGACGCTTTCAATGTGTGTGTGTGTGTGTGTGTGTGTGTGTGTGTGTGTGTGTGTGTGTGTGTGTGTGTGTGTGTGTGTATATATCTTCAAACATGGAAAATGGATATATGAAAGTAAGGATAATAGTTGAAAACATAGTAATCATGCTCACCTATGGGAATTATTACCTATGACTGAGAATAAGCTAACATACAGATAATNTATATATATATATATATATATATATATCTTCAAACATGGAAAATGGATATATGAAAGTAAGGATAATAGTTGAAAACATAGTAATCATGCTCACCTATGGGAATTATTACCTATGACTGAGAATAAGCTAACATACAGATAATTTATCTGTGTAGGTATAAGTGTAAAGACACAAAGAATTTTTAGCCAATTTACATAAAACAACCTTTTTGGTGATGAAAAACATTTTATGCCAATTATTCATGTAGAGCTAGTAGGTTCTTATAATTGAATGCCCATGAAGCATCAATTTTCTTTTGAGAATTTAATATAGAGTAATGTAATGTAGCCCCCATGGTTCCCTAGTTGTCTTTGAGATCCTTTAATCACATCAGAATTTGTGAAAATATGTTGTAATAAGGATCATATAGGTGGCCTATTTTGATGACCGAACATTTTCATGGTACAAGGAACGTAGTTTGAAGCCTTTCCAAAATAATTTCATATTATGGAAAATAAATCAACTTCCAAGACTTTTATTAATGATAGTACCAGTTTAAGAAGCACCCTAAAGTCTTGGAGAAGCTCCAACAATAACACTTTTATTGTTTCATGTTGAATATTGCCCAAGGTTTGGGAAGAGTCATGTCTAGTTTTCAACATGATGAGAACTAAATGGTTGGCAATGGAAGAAGAAATGTGAGTTGTCTTACTCAACTTGAGTAAGTTGGCCATATTTTTTTTTTTTATGTTTATATCTTGTATTACATCATTCAGATGTTGAACTTGAGCTTGTATGTTGCTGATAGATTAAGACAAAGAAATGACCATTTTCACCTATTGAACAACTTTGTTAAAAGGCTATTAAAAACATTAGCTCAAATTCACTATAAGAAGAAAGCATGATATCTCCTAAGCCAAATTAGATGAACTACTCCCAAATCAAGTGTGGAAATATTAGGATTAATTTTCCCACCAATAAATCATGAGAAAGATTAGGATTCCTCTCTGTTGAATTTGGGGTAAGGATTTGTGCCATCAAATGGAGTCTTGGAGATGAATGCATGGATAAAATATCCAAGCATCTAGTTCTTTTTCATGTCTAAATGATGTAATACATGATATAAATTTGGAGCGTGATTGAGAACAAAGGAACCCTAAAGGAGTAGTGAAGATTGGACTGGAAAATGCAGGCACAACTATAGAATGTTAGGATGTATTTGCAGTGAATACAACAACACAACATCTGCTTTAGTTGTTTCCCTAACTACCTCTGCAAGTACATAATCAACAAAGGTATTAAAGATTGGAAGCTGGTGTGTTTTAATTTTAATTCCTTGGTTGGTTGGAATGTAACATGAAACATGAGGCAATGGGCATGATCCCCAACTGTGGTTGTAAAGAACCTTTCATTATTTGAATGCAAGTACACAATTGAGTTGTTCTGCGAATAAGTAGAGAGAATTATGAGATTTCGATGAAATTCAACTCTCTTTTGATGTCTCTAGATTTTTTTAATGCATGACAATATGTAGAATGTGGAGACTAACATTAATTAACAAGGATGATTTGTATTTAATTGAGCGTATAGTATATTAACTGCAACAGTACATGGCTCCAGATCAATTGCATAAATTTCATTCAAAGGTGTCATTGTTTGATTAAATACATTGAATTTGTAAGTTTTGTAAGTGATTTCCTTTTGAGATAAAGCATTAAAAAAGATACATAATAAGTGCAAGTTTCATTTAAACCAAACCTTTGATATTTTAGAATATTAAATCCATGAACTAACTGTCAAGTTACAAAATAGAGCATTGTTCTAATTTTACCAATATGATTCATAATTATTTTCTATGAGGAAACACACTAAGATGAAGGACCAAGTAAATACCTATAAAGACAAACAGAAAACATCATAATTATTCACCACCAAAGACTCACACGACACCTTCTGAGTGGGTTGGGATAACTATAACAAATTCTAATTTCCGTTTCTATGAACAGTAGGCTCCACCACTGACATCTCTTTCCCTTTTCTTTGTTTCATCGAGGGGAAATAAGCATGAAGATTCAAAATATGATAGATAAATCGAGCCCCAAGGAATTAGAGTTTTTCAGGATGGTATAAAGAAGAACCTTTCACTCACTAGACTCTTTAGTTCTCACAAACCTTCAACCAAACAAGTAACAAATCTTTGATTTGATCCCAATGCATATATGGGTAGATCCCATACAATTTATACCAGGTGGGAGGGCCACAATGGTCTCAGAAATCCCCTTATTCATTGGAAATCGGGAAAAGGGAATATTGTAACTACCTATTTCCCATACCACAAAATCGTGGAAAATTAAACCATTAACCTTGATTTTACCAAATGGTAGGGCAAAGAAGCTATAAAAAATTCCCATACTTCTAGAAATTTGGCCAATGGAAGCTTGTCCCTCCAAATTTCAGGAGCGAAATATACTTATTTTTCCTCTATCCCTCCTAAAAACCTGGGCTAACCCTGTAGATGATTTTTCCCCTAAAATAAATTATGGGCTAATAATATAATTAAAAAAAAATCACTCTAATACAAAAAATTCTCCCAATAAAAAATTAGAGGCCCCTTAATTTCTCCAATGAAAGAAATTTCGCCCCTAAAATCATCTATGGTACCAAGTATGTACCAATCATGTGTCAAATACTCATCATATATGACCTCAAAAATATGTACCAACTTCATCAACTATACACCTCATTTATGTGCCAACTCATCAACTACTTGTCTCAACCATGTACCCAACATGTACCTTAACCAAAAGCCCTCATCAATTTCATCATCCAAATATTATTTTTAACTATGTAATAGACCTATTGTATATCATCACATACCTTCAAACCTTCCTTAACTTTCACAACAAGAGACTAGCATTTTCATCAAACTTTTCTTTAGTCTCGCATGACTAGTTTGGGATTAGTCAACAACCCTAACTTGAAATCATCATAACTATGTATCCATAATGAATAAAGATATGAAAGTATTATAGATTGTTCTTGAGTTTTGTTTATGCAATTCCTCCAGGTGTCACTACTTGCAACCTCTCAAAAAAGGAGTTATATAAAAAATGGCATACCTTGTTGAATTCTGGTTTATTCTAGAGAGCGACCTTGTAGAGCGTTCCCCGCATAGAATATTTTCTGAATGGATATTAAAATGTTATAGAACATACTAAATAATTTAATATAACCAACACATTTTGTATTACTTAATTTTGATCTGTTATGAATAATTTATGACATCTTTACCCAAAACATCTATTTTAGACTAGTTTCAGGACAAGCCACAAACCCTATTTTCCACGGAGTGTAACTCCAAAAATACAACGACCCACAAGTTGAATTTTTTACCAAAAATACTTGGATATGTTTCCTCAATGTCCTATCAATACCACGGTCTAAATCACTATAGAAACAAATTAATTCCAAAAATGGTGAGATGACATGTCAATAACATACCTTAGAAAGCACCATCAAAAGAATTCATCCTCCCTTGAATTATGGCCTTCTTTTCTTCACCTTCCCTATGAAATTCGGCTTAGATATCCTTTTTTTACCTCAATCACCTATAGATATTCAATATTCTCAAGTATGATGTAAAATGAGAGAGCCTTGCCTCTTATTTATACTCTCCATCTTCTAGGTCACTTAACCCATTTCTAGGTCACTTAAACCATTTCTAGGTCACTTAACCTATTTCTAGGCCACTTAACCCATTTCTAGGCCACTTAACACATTTCTAGGTCACTTAACCCATTTATAGGTCACTTAATCTATTTTCCTCATTTTTAGGGTTAAGAACTTTCTATAATTAGAAAGTTCTCCATTACTTTATCATTTAAATATTCCTCCTTGACTTTGTCACCTCACATTATCATTTAAATAATCTTCTTTCATTTTGTCACTTCACTTTATTATTTAAATAATCCCTCTTGGCTTTGTCACTTTAATTTAGCATTTAAGTAATAATTTCTTCTTTGCAAGCTCTTTGACTTCTTTGACCTTTTGGGGCTTCAAGGCAACATATGAGGGTCCTCCAACTTCGTAAGGCCATAACTCTCAAACCATGAGGAGTTATGTGACGTTCCACATACCACTAGAAATGGAATGACATGTACTATTCATATCGAATAGTATTACCTTCAAATATATTAAAACTCATACCATTAACAATTTTTTTAAGGGAAAATTTTTATAGTTAATATTCTTTACTCATACAACACTTATTTTAAGGTTGACCACATGAAAATAAAATATTTTTTTCTAGGAACCTAGGTTCATTGACCCACCAATGTTAAAATCATGGCGTGCCCTTCAGGACACACTATGTTCTCCAAGGGTGACACTCACCTTTATTCATGCTTCATTTATGCGATGTGGCCTTCAAGACACACTACGTCCTCCAAGGGTGCCACTCTCCTTTTGACTAATTTTGGTAGTTTTCCAACCCTCAGAGTCAATACTCCATTAGGAAAAGTTGTGGGAGACTAAGGGCCTCTAAGGAATAAGGACCATGCCTTATTGCATGCCCTTTAGAATCTTTATGAACGAATCTCTCTCTCTTCCTTCACAAGATCGTGGATCTCTCGAACTAGGTAATCATTAACCTATAGTTCGATCCACGACGTGAGTTCTAGTAGGCTGTGGCAGGGATACTACGACACATATCCCTCAATATATCTATTTGTTGTGCATGACCCATTTACACCTAATGTGAGTTTGATTAGAAATCAATTGTCGACCTACCTCCATCAATGAAACCTATAAATGATCCGTAAAAAACATCATAATATACCCAGTCATATGTCACATATTCAATATCAGAAATACACAAACCATGTACATTCCATTCCATGACTCAATCCAGATTCCAAGGAGTTCCCTCGATTCCATTCATATCCTCAATCTGTCAAGAGTCCTATAAACTCAGGAGAAACCAGTAAATAACACCTATCTATACATAAATAACATAACATAACATTATAATCTATAAGTGAAGAAGACAATCATATAATGAACCAGATCACTTGCATGCTAGTGTCCTCAAAGAATAAGTCTAATCAGGTGCATGCAAGAACGGGATGTTACATACACCCCCTCTTGTTTTAAACTTTTTCATGAAGTTTCTTAGTATACAAGTGCAAAAATATAAAGGATCTGACAATATCTAAATGTCTAGCTATAAAAAAAACTAGAGACTGTTGACGCTATCATATGCATCCTCCTAGGTAGTTGAGTGTGGAGTAAAATGAATGGTCCCACTGGACCTTGACCCGATCAAATTTTTGAAGGTGTAGCTATCAAATGCGAGGGTCGAGAAAGTGGATTGGCTCTATCATGAGAGAACCCTCATCTGACACCTACAATGAACTCAAGTCAATCACATGCAGAGGACCACTAACATAATGTCACAAATAGACATAAGATAAACATTATGCAATGCCTCAAGAGTGAGGCATGACTAGTCAATATGCCAACTTCATAGTTATGGTCAACTTGATGCACATCGACAAAAATCTTTTGCCGATCTTGTGCTTCTTCCATCCCTTTCTCTTATCATTTGCATTTTCTCTTCCATTTCTTGGATCGCTTCTGGTCCTATCAGGACCCTATCCTCAAGTTGATCCCAACTCATCGACACCCCATAAGTTCGCTCGTAAATAAACTCAAACAACACCATCTTAATTATGATTTGATATTTTTTGTTTTATGCAAATTCTGCCGGTGGGAAGAACTCTACCCAACAGTTATGTTGGTCTATCACATACATATGCAACATATCTTCCAAGATTTGGTTGGTTTGTTCTATCTTCTCGCCTGTCTCCGGGTGATATGCGATACTAAAGTTAAGTTGGGTTCCTATTGAGGGGTCCTAAATCCCCTTTAATTCAACAATAGGAACCAAACCCATCGTCAAGGACCAATTAGACTCTGCAATGTTTAATAATGGAATGGTTCTCCAGATCTCGTGATCTGGACAAAATAATTGATGGGATTTACTTTTTTTCTTGTGAAGGCTCTCTCCTTCAACTCATATGTTTTATTTTTGTATTTTCTCTTAGATGGGACTGATATAAGATGAAGCTAGTATAAACCAACTAAGGGACAAAGTGGGAATAAACTTAACTACTGGAGAGGATGTTGAGCTTGGGATAACCATTACTCTAGCATGCAAACAATGATCATTTACCAGAGGCTTAGTAGTAATATTTTAATCGTGCGAGTATTCCAATTACTAACTGAGATATAATATATCAAAAGAAAAACATGCATGTGATAAACAATATCAAGTAAAATAATTCACTCAACTCTAATCATCTATCACATAATAACACAACGACTTATCTTCACCATTAAAGAAAGAATTGTAAAACATTGCATGAGATAACTTATCAATAGATTTAATAGATCTTACTCGTTACAACATCCATTCATGAGACGAAATAAGAAATAATTCTTCTACACATCAATGCATGCATTTAATGAAAACACAAACTTGTCTTTGGTCCCAAAAGGACTTCTCAATTAAAGGTAGCTCTGAAATAGTTCTTAGCAAAACCAAAAAATGAGGGTCATAGCATCAACCATCGACATTTTCTAATAGGTCTATCCTTCTATTTATAACATACTACCAACTAAAAATAACTATTAAAGTGCAACTAAGTTAAAAAATATCTCCACATGGCGCTCTCTTCTAACAATTTTCTAAGAGTCATCTCAAGATATCACTAAAGTGGGTGACACTTATTGTACTCCGAATACTTGATGAATAGATCCTCGCATGTGTTGGCATATGGGAATCTATGTTGTTCCATTGGGGTAGAGTAAAATTCTCTTATATCCATTTCTTTCACCTAATACTTGACTATATTGGTACTTAATTGTTTCATCACATCCTGATCTTTGATCGACTGCTCCATAAACCGTCGCACCTGTCCTGTCATGGTGTTTGTCACCTTTTCTATTTTTTTGGTCCATGATGAGTCATGCTTGATGTGTGACTTGACTATGTCGTGCAAGTCGACAAATTCATTGGGTGTGCCAAACTCGAGGAGTCCAATGTCTTTCATTACTTGATTGATCTCGATTCAGTTTTTCTCCAACTTGGCCCATTTTTCTTGAATTTCTTGAAGGGGTTCCTGGGACATTTTAACCCAATACTCGACCAATTTCCTTATGCGGTCGACGCTTCTTTCCATTAACACCCAAATGTCGTGATCTTTGGTGTCTCCTCCCTTTTTCACTACGCTGATATATTCAATTCTTTCTGTGTATTTTTGCACTTTCTCGTACCACCTCTCCATATATTTTGACATCACAAGTTCCATGAGGGTTTCTTCCTAAATCTCAACTATCCATGTAGTGACTAGGTGTCATTCATCTTTAAAATTGTTGTAGGACTCCTTGAATTCACTCCTTTGGTACACCGTGACCTGTGTGGTGTCCTGGTGGTATTTTCCCAAGTGGCACAAATGTTCCAATTCCTTTAGAGAAACATCCAACTCCTCTTCATATATTTTATCTCTATCTAGGGTGGCATCTGTGATCTCCATCTTTACGCTGATGAGTTCAGATGTCTTAGCATGCTCGGTGCTAATCAAGTTTTCCTTCGTGGTGATGAGGATGGAGTGATATAGAGTGATCCTCCTTTTCTTGGTGGTTATCTAGATGATAGCCTTCCTTTTCTAATCATAAGCGATGCCATGCATGTCAGCTGATTCCTCCATGGGTATGAGAATTTGTTGATCCCCCCAGGTGAGTGTATTTCCTAGATTCTCAATGGTATATATTTTTTTAAGACTGGGGTCTTGAACTTCCTCCTTGTGTTATGAAGGTTTGGATTCTATTTTTCTCTCATCGGGGAGTTGAGAACTATCTGGAATTGAGGCATCGGGGGTGGGATCAATACTTACTTTATCATAGGCCATTGAGATGCCAATTTCCTATTGAGGAACTTATTCATTTTTTTCGCCCGACCTTGGCCCATCTTTCGGACTGTCCGCTTATGTTTTTGGTGCATTGGGAAAATCAATGTCTAAGAAACTCTCGACTTATTGTTCATTCTATGGGATCCCCTGAATCTGTGAATCGGGAACTGGGGAAGATGTGCTCTCTAGCTCCTTTTCCTCTTTGATATGCACAGGGGTCACAAGGGATACCCCTGGGCTCTCATCATCATCATACATTTTTATCAGCTCGCTTAAGGGGTTTGACGCACTTTTCATCCCTAACATTTCGACTATCTCTGGTTGAGTTGAAACACCATTCGGAAAACCATATGGTGGCATTGTAAATTCAGGGTCGTCTAACCTAGTAATTTCATCAAGGTCTATGAATTCAGGGTCACTTGGGCCCGTCTTCCTTCTATACGGGTTGTCTGCAGGGAGCCTTGTCATGTTTATGAGGTCTGGTTCATCTTGTAGCTGATAAATTATTCATTTCACATGTTCTAACATGAGTAACCCCCTCTCCCATGTATCTTGATCCATGGGGAGGACTCTACCTTCTGCCGCAGCTACTTGGGAAATCTTTGTTGCTTCGGCCACTACCTGGGGAACTGTTGCTTTAGCCGCTAGTATTTGGTCTCTTGCTCTGAGGGCCTTCTGACCCGATTGTTCTATGGTCATTTTTTGTTCATCCATACTCATGTATTTTAACTTTGTCATTTTAGGATCAGCCATCCGCTCCACCACCTCATCCCAGTCCTAGCCATTTTTTGTGAATATTTCATCTTCAAATTTATCGTGGGCATATAGCCAACAAGACGACACTTTAGAAGAATGTTTTAGGACTATACCCTTTGGTATTTTCTTGTGGAACCGACCGGTCTAGAATAAAAATTCTAATTGGTTCATCCCTTCCTGCTTGGCTTGGGTGATGTCTTTCACTAGGTAGAAGCCAACATGGAATCCATATAGTATAAACGCCCATAGATCTCTGGTAGCAGATCTCTCCCACCAGGGTAGTGTTGTAACCTTTAAGAATGGTCTGGTAGAAGATCTCTCCCACCACAAGTTGGTCAAGGACATTTGTTGGTAGGAGATGAGGTGCTATGGTGGCTCCAAATACCCTAATGTATGTATCGCTTTCATCCAGATACTAATGGTTGACCTTTGATGTCACCTTTTTGGCCGCAATCGATATTCTCAGACATTATTTCTTGAAAAGAATAAAATATATGCACGCGATGAATTCATCACAAATGAGGTAGTAGGATTTTTTATACATTTTTTTCCATAATACGCTGAAATATACATGGAATGGGAGATCTGTGAGGTGCCAACATAGGTTCATGTTGACGAAGATGTTTCTGGAACTCATGACATCCAACAAATATGATGCCATGTAGAAGGTTGGAGTATCCCCTTCTTTCGGTGTCTAATTCTATTGTATGTATATGCTAAACTACTTGAAAATGATGGCTCCCCAATTGAATTCGCTCCCACAGATAACTAATTTGTACACTAGAGGCATCCATGCCTCTGAAAACCTAGAGTAGTATTTTTCCCCATACAACCGACATATTAGTGCCATTAGGAAGATGTATGGTTCTCTTAGGTTGGTTGTTTAGTACCAGACAAAGCTCCAGTTGGTGTATTTCTTATATTCTCGCCACCATGAGGCCATTACCCAGCTTGTGTCGTGGCACTCATATAATTTCATGACAAAATCAATGTTCATTTTCTCCTCTAGGTCTCTAAGCTTGTAGTACTTCTGGACCTCCGTCGGAAGGAAAACTTTGACACAACCACCATTTTCATCATTGATTAGGCACTTATTGTTAGGGTCCTTGTTAAGAACCAAACATCAATATAGCATGGAAAAACCTCAGGAAAAGTACTCAACGCCTTGAAACAGAGATAATTTCAGATAATAAGCCTCTTCGAGGGGG
>ML783419.1:349713-362322 GCA_009831015.1 Picea engelmannii | reverse complement strand
AGACATTTGGGAATGCCGAATCGAGTGATGATATGAAAGTTAAGGAAAGATACTACCTGATTTGTGGTCACCACTTTTAAAGGTACAACTTCAGACCATCTAGCAAAATAATTTGTTGATGTAAGGATATACTTGTGTTGTTGCGAAGAAGAGGGATTAATTGGTCCTATGATGTCAAGACCCCATTGCTGAAAAGGGGAATCTACAATAATAGGTTGCAAAGGGAATGCTGCCTTTTTTACTCGTCCTACAACCTTTTGGCAGATTATGCATTTACGACATAGCGCATGGGCATATATAAACAAGGTAGGCCAATAGTATCCAACTCTTATTACTTTGTGAGTGGTGGTATCTCCACCGAAATGACCACCGACTTCCCCTGCATGAAGTTTAGATAACACTTTTTATGATTCTTCTTTTTCTAAACAACGCATAAGAACACCATCAAAGTTGTTTCAAAATAAAACATCATTGATTAGCTGGAAAGATGTAGATTTAAGCCTAAGTGGTCTTCTATTTTTAGGATCAATATTATGGGGAGCATATCCATGTGTCAAATAAAATTTGATATTCTCATACCAAGAATTGGCAGTAACTTGTGCACAACTGATATGTTTTTCGTCAGGCTGATTGACAATTGAGGTGTTTATTTGACTTTCTTGTTCTTCAACTGAATAAGCCACTAACTTACATAGGCCTTGACCTATAAAAATTTGTGTAGGGGTTATTTCGAGGTCATATTCCTATAATGACATCATCCAATTTTCCCTTTTTGCACCCAGTTCCTTTTGTACTAACAAGTTTCTTACAGCTGGATAAGGAACAATAACCTTGGTTCTGGATTTAAACAGGTATGACCGGAAGTGTTTCACTACTTTGAAAACAACATACGCATTTTGATCTATTGTTGGGTAGTTAAGCTATTCTCCTTTGAAAGCTGAGCTCATAAAGGAAATGGGTATTTCATTGCTTTCAACATTCTTCTGCATTAACACAATAGCATAAGATCGTTCATAAGCAAAGGTATAAAGAGTGAAATCCTGAGAAAAGTCGAGACTCATTAAAGAAGGGGATTCTATTATTTATTTTCTAATTGAATCAAAGACCTAACTTTCTTGTGGTCCCCAATGGTACAAAACATTTTTTTTAATTAAATTTTGTAATGGTCTTACCATTTATGAGAAGCTTGGGACAAATCTTCTGACGAAATTAATCTTTCCCAAAAAGGACTGCATGGATTTTTTAGAAGAAGGAGGGGGAAGCTTAGAAATAGCGTGGGTTCTTTCAGGGTCAATAATCATTCCATCCTTAGACACTATAAACCCAATCAGTTTACCTTACTCTACTACGAAGACAAATTTCTTAGGGTTGAGGGATATGTTGAACTTGCGACATCCTTCCAGGACAACCCTGAGGTGAGACAAGTGATCTTTCTTGTTTTTAGAGAATACGGTGACATGATCAAGGTAGACCACGACCAATTGGTTAATGAGGCCACGAAAAGAAATGTCCATTTCTCTTTGTAAAGTGGCACCGACGTGTATTAGTCCAAAAGGCATTTTCCTGTAGGCATAAGTGCCCCATGGGGTGCGAAAGGTGGTTTTAAGTTGATCTGAGGGAGACATGAGGACTTGGTTGTATCCCAAAAATACATCTAGTAAATATAATCTTTTGGAACCAGACACATGCTGGAGAATTTGTTCCATTTGAGGAACATGGTAGTTATCTTTATCAGATGCTCGATTTAGGTTCTGAAAATCGACACAGAGTCAAATTTCACCACTTTTCTTCCTTACAGGGACTAGATTAGACACCCATTGCGTGTGCCTCCCAGGGAAAGTTATCTTTGCAGTTAACAATTTATTTAGTTCCTTTTTAACAGTGGCTTCCAATTTAGGGTGCATCTTCCTCAATTTCTGTTGAAAAGGCTCTGTCTGGGGTTTCATGGGGATGACATGTTATATGATGTTGGGGTCGAATGTTTTCAAGTCATCATACGTCCAGGCAAAAATGTCTTTAAATTATTTAAACAAATTTATAAAAGAAGATCGTCCTTTCTTGGAACATTATGTTCCCAGATTAATATTTTTAGGATTTTCCTTTGTTCCTAAATTAACCGTCTCATAAATCAAAGAAGAACTATTCATTTTACAATTAATTGTCCCTCTAAATTTATCATGCAAGTCATAAAATTTCTCTAGTCTTACAACAGATCTGGGGATAGAGTTTACCAGATCGGATGTCGATTCAAGAGATCTAGGATCTGACATTACCGTGAAGTATCAAAGGTTTTCATCGTGAGTTCCTTCATCAATGACTGCACCTTGGAAGGTATCTTCCATATGCATGAAGTTGATAATCTGTTGGTCATCGTCGAATACTCTCCAATTTTTAATGTTATTCGGGATCGATGGTCTGAACAACAATTCAATTGAAAATGCATTAGGGGAAATACCTTCAATGGGAAATAGTTTAGAAGCAACATTGGCCAATAAATTAGCCTCTGAATTACTCAACCTAGGAATGGAATTTATGTTAAATTCTAAAAATTTATGCATCAAACTCCATACCTTTGTCTGGTAGATTTTCAGATGTGGTGATAAGAAATGTGTGGTGTTTCTTACCTACCTAACCACAATTTCTAAATCACCAAATACTATCAAATTCTGCACATCCATATCCAAATCTTTCATGAGTCCTTGTAGAAGTGCTTCGTATTCGGCCATGTTATTGGTACATTCGAACTCTAACCGACAAGCAATAAAAGTCCTATTATGTAGGATCGATGAGTACACAACCAACGCCTACTCCTTCTTTGGATTTGGATCCGTCAAAGTATAAGGACCATATCTGTGCTTTGTCAGAAGTACTTGGCATATTAGTCAAATCTAATGTCTGAGTGTAGGTTGCAACTTCAGATTGTTGCACAGGATTAGTGATATGAGAGATTTTGGTCATGAAATTACCAAAGAAGGTATTCATTCCCTTCATTTCAAATGAATTAGCAGATGTAATGAAAGGTTCATTTGTATCATTTAGATCCGTCACGGTATTCTTAAGATAGCGTTCTCTGTTTATTCTAATTTTGTTGGGCTGTACTTTTTCAGGCAGCCACAAGTGAGACCAATCTGTGGCAAAGTAACCATGCAACTGCTCCGACCAATCCCTGCTTAGGAACAAACTATAAACTTCGGGGATATCAACAGCAATAATATCAATTATCTAGAGAAGTTTCATATTGGATGATAGTCTAATCAGTACATTTTTAATCTCACCAATCACTTTAACGTTAGTTCGATCTAGCTGAATGATTTTAAGATCCGAAGGTTTAACTTCTGGATTTATTTGTTGGCAAACATATAGAGGTATCATATTTGATGATGCATTGGAATCGACCATGCAATTATGTACATTCCGATTAAAAAATTCAAAGGTTAACAAAAAAGGCAGGACATTTTTTCGAGCATTAACAACATAATTCTATTGATTTTTAGTTGATGTCCCTAAAACAATTTTATCTACATTTCCTACAATTTTTTCTACTAAGTCCTTTTTCTCAAGAGGTTCAGATGTTTTATTTGGGACCTTTTTGGCAATATTTAAATCAATTTCTGCTGATTTTTTGCTGTTAGAATCGTTCTTTTTGTTGTTTTCAATGATACTTTGAAGCATTTTCTACAAAATAAGGGGAAATTTCAACAACTCAAAAACTGAAATATTAGCCCTCAATTTTTTTAGATCTCAATTAAATCGTATTCTAAAATAGGGGCTTCTAAGCTTTGTTTAATTTCATCTTGCTTTGATTGTTTTGGAAACACATTTTTACTCATTTCAGAAGAGGGTTTGTTTTGGGTTTTGCATCTTGTATTGTAGGGGTGGACAGTTTCGAAGTTTTCTTGGAAAATACTATCCGACAAGTGACCAAAAATAGAAGGAGATGAATATTCCTCTTCTGGTACCCCTTCCTCTACTATATCTTCAGAGTTACCAGGAGGAACAAAAGCAGAATTATTATGAACTTCTAAGATGGTTTGCAAAGCATACTGTAAACTTTCAAAATTTAGACCTTGTATGGTCGGGTTTGGCCGATTGGGAGGAAAAGGTTTTATGAAAGGAGGTTTAAAACTTCCTTTGCTTGTTGATGCCTCCTCAACTAATATCTTCAAGTCAATGACTTGTTTGGACAATTTTTGGAAATCTTTCTACATACTTTCTAAGTCTAAATTTTCTTGTTGATTCTTAAGTTGGGGTGGCCTAGCGAGAATTTCTACTTTCTTTTTAGAAGATGAAGTTGTTTCAACTTCACTTCTAAGATTTTCTTTTAAGCTTAATATATCTTTTTCAATTTGGCTTGCCTCCTCAAAGGATTCTAACAATGTGTTCTTTTTAGCCCTTTTGACCCATATGGCTATATTATTGTGCAAGGCTTTAGTATAATATGCAACAATTAGACTTTTTGCAGACATTGAATCTGCATGGATTTTATTCTTCAAAGTGAGAAATATTTGGTTAAAGTCTTTCACTTTTTCTTTAGGATTAATTTTTAGACTGGAGAGTTCTATAACCAAGACTTTAGAAGACTTATCATCTCCAATTTTTTCCAAGAAACAAGTTTCAAACTTGTCCCAAGAGACGATGGTCTGGGGCTGCTGGGAAAAATACCATGTGGAGGCATTTACCTCAAAAGTATAAGGGAATAATCTGCATACTACATCCTCGTGTTCAACACTCCAGAGTCTAATGGCCAACATAAATTTTTTGATGTGATCCTCAACAAATTGTTTAGAATCTGGATCAAATTTAGGAAACTATTTCTCCATGTGTTTAGGTAATGGGTATTGAGGTTCGGGTACAACCACGACATCTTGATCAAGCCAAGGCCTAGCAAGGTTGTTTTGATTTTCCATGGGAGTTGGTGGTGTCGAAGGCTGAGATGGTTTTGATGAAGAACTGCCTTCGTTTGAAGAATCTCCTCCTGAAGAGGATGGAGATGAATCAGGTGGGGAAGGTGGAATACCATATCCTCTGGCTTCGAGGATATGTGTTTCAGTAGGATTGGTAGTATTTTCACCTAACATGTTTTGGAGCAGACCAGTGCCTTGAAGTTGTTTTCGGATGTCCAAGAAATCAAGGGGTTGATTAAGTGGCCTACCAGGCTGTCTGATATGGGCTAAGTTACTATGTGTTCTTATGAGTGGCTGACAAAGAATTTATTGGATGTTGACCCCTTGAGGAACTAGTGCCATTGGTTCAATGAGAATCTTAAGGTAGTTGTTATTTCAAGTGTATCATTCTTGTCTGAGCCACTACACGTTATGACAGGGGAGTGAGTGTGTGGGGGAGGATTCTTGAGACCTCCACGTGCCATCAATTAAATTTGGGACCTCCTTCTAGTGCCATTTGTTGATGGGCATAAGTGACACACTGTCAACTGGAAGGATAGATCCAGACCGAGGTTGTCTAATTAACCCAATCTGTTTGGTATGATCTATCCTGATGGGTTTAATGGCTCTGTTAGCCAACTAGGGTCCTAAAACAAAGAAAAGAAATAAACTATTCTAAAGCTATAACTACGATACTATGTACATGAATTTAATTATTTACAAGTGTTAAAACAGAAACATAAATATTAACATGGTATTTACAAATTGACATTTTTGGTGGATGTCTTGCGAAATCAATGTTTTTGCAATTGTTTATGAAGTAGATAAAGAAGGCACATATTTTTATATTTTATGTTTAATAGTTTAAAATCTAAGAAATCAAAAGATACTAATAAAACATAATTCGAAACAAGAATAGAATAACAGTCACAACCAATTTAAACTGTCTTATTTCATTAATAAATAAACTAATAACAGAAATTGAATATGAATAAAACTAACCTGACGATTAGTCACAACATGTGTTTATATCCCTACGTACTTCAAATTTCTAGCTATCTTGCTTGTGAGAGAAACCTGTAATAGGCTTGTGCTAACATTCCCAGAATAAACTCAAGGTATTATTGGAGCAAGGATGTAAAAGCAAAGTAATAAACATATAGATCTAGTGACCTTGTAATGATGAGTGCTTATAGTAAAAGAAATTTAATATGAAGCATTCATATAATACATCAATTTAACATCAAGCATAAATCAATGATATTAAAATGAAGTAACGATCACATATATCATATATGAAAAACAAATCATAGACATAATTTAAAATGATGAATAAAATGAAACACTATATGCTAATAAGACTAAAGTTGTATAGCATATTAATCTTCCATAATATAAAAGGAAAAACATAATGGGACAGTGTCACGCTGGTCTAAAGCCGAGATGTGAACAACTTGTCCATTCAGTCTTGGGAATTACATGTCCATAATGCGTTCGAATCAAAGACGTCCTTCACTATAAGAGTGGACGGTATTTAAAGTAATCCAGGATCCAAATACTCATATCACATAGGATAGAGTTGAATCTCCCAAAATCAAGTAATATTACAAAAATAGTGAATTGGAAAACACTCATACAAGAGTTGGTTTGTTTAAAATTAAATCAAAGTTTTATAAAACATAAAGAAGGAGAAACTACTGATCATTTAAGTGTATAATTGAAAGTATTTACTCCAAGCAATCATCAGCACAATCTCCCATTTCCTGAGAATAGAAAAACAATGACTAATAACTAATTATTATTAAAAAGGGACTTGAATTATTATCAAAATTCAAATCTACTTATTTCGACTTAGATAACATAAATGAATGAAATGAAAATAAAATTGTTTTACCATTAAAAATTAGCCAAAGAGGGATCATACAGTTCAGAGTTTATAATTCCTTTGACACTAGTTGTATTCTTAATGACTATATTTCCAGACCTCTTGATTATTTTATTCTTCCTCTCTATATGTGCCTTGAGATCAAGGTTCTCTTGCTTCAACAGATTGTTCTGAGCAATCAAGGTTCTAATTCGGGCATGTAAGAGAGGAACATCGGTATAGTAGTGCTCTGCCCAATCGAGACAACTATCACAGTGTACCGAGGAGATGGCAGATTGACGCAAGAAATAGTCAACCAAGGGTGTTTCATTCTTACCTTCTGTTTGTTTCAGATCATGTCCATTACCCGAAAATCCTTCTTTACCTTTAATACATGGAGGTAAATTGGTCACGAAATCATATGGTTCAACATGGGTGATAACCTCCCTCCTGGAACACTGATTTTCTGGATCTTCTCGAGCTAAGAAATCCTCTATCTCACGATCTGAACACTCATCGATTGTGATCAGATCGATCGAGCTCAGATGAGTATCCTTTATGTTCCTTAGTTTTCTAGATATTAGGCGATTGACCTTCTTATTCTTGAAACCCAAATCTGTGCATTGTTGTTTCCTTCCCATACAGAGTTTCTTGACATCATATTTAACATTAACATTCAAAATAGCATCATTCACAGGCACATGATGATCATTTCCCTTCAATTCGACAATCATTTGTTCTAGAGATCTTGCAGGTGAAAACCTACACGGTAATCCTTTATCTAGAAGGATTTTATCAGTAAACTCTGGTCCATTAATTGAATTAATGAACTGGCTTTCAACCACTAGCTTGTCCGAGTGAGGGTTTGCAATTAAATGAGGGTTGGTTGTAGGGTTAGCCTGGGTGAAGCCATTTGTCATCAGAAAGGTCTCCCAACTGTCACCTATGTTTGATAGATGATACACCAACAAGATTTTAACAAATCCATGGTGGAATAGGCTCAAATTGATACCCCTATGAAATTCATAAGCAAACATATATGGTATAGAAAAAACACTCTGTATCGACCTTCACACGTAAAAAATTGCTTCAGAACTAATAGTAAACTATGGCATCTATGTTTTAATAGAGCAATAGGATTACCTTTTATGTAGCAAGTGGTTTTACGGGAGGTCATAAACAAGCTCCACGAGAACTCTTCTATTCTATCATTTTTAAACCACCTCTCACCCTTTGATGGGAGCCTTGTTGCTTTTCTCACGAAATCCTCTGTCAATTCTAATTGTATGTCTCCAATCTTGGCCTTGAAACTGTCAAAGGTTTGTGCGGAAGCCTTTGCAACCTGAAGATTATAACCCTCGAACTTTTTGAGGAATATATCCCAATCATGATCCTTTAGGTCATCAATAGCGTCGTCATGGGATAGTAAGGCTTGGCATCCGTTTGGCTCTATACGAATGATGGGTGACATGACCACTGTGATAAGAATACAACATAAATCACTCAAAACAACTTTAGATTCCCAATGTGCGAGCAACAGAAACATGCCTGAACAGAGAGTGGAAGTATGAAAATAGTAGAGCCTGGGGGCTATCATAACTCGTATAGGAGAAATGGTGAGAATGAAAACCAGTGGGTTCATTGAATTCCTTACCATCTCTTGCGATGAGTGCCAAAACCTACAGAGTACAAAACCCTATGCAGATAATGAATAGCTTCATTAAAGTTTTGAGCCAGCAAGGTGAGGTGAAAACGCAAGTACAACATGTATGTACTCATTAGCATGAATGTTGATACGACCACTAAACTCATGAGAAGAATATCAATATTTTAACCAAGGTTCTTCATGCATCAAAACAATTTGACAATGAACCATCAGACCATTGAATTCATAACAACCACATTAAAACAAAATTTCAATAATGGATTAATCAAACATTTGATAAGATTTGAATTTTAATTGCATATGGGTGGATTTTTAAAAAGATACTTCTAAGGCAAAAAATTATTAAACAAAGACAAGTTTTATGTTTAATTCATCCTTACAGTCATAAATTAAAAATAAAACAAACGAAAATGAAAAAATAAAGATTGAATAAGGTAGACTTTAATCCAACGATCGTTTAGAAACTCAGAAAAAATGTTTACAAATTGGAGGTGATGGCAACTACAGAAAAGTGTAATCTCTTTCGATCATATTAAATATCAAAATCATTGTGGCTGCCAACACGTTTAAATATCGCTTCCTCTTGTCGTTGTCATCCTAGCTTCACTCCAATGCTCATGTGATATTGGATTTGCAAGGGAACACAAGCCAAACAAAGTGAAAGCAATATAGCACACTCAAAGAGAACCTATGTATGTGATCAAGGAATCATACAATAAAATGAGATAAGTTTTATGGGAAAGAAACATATCATTGTATTATATAATAATGAAAGTGGAGGTTACAACCAAAGCCTTGATGTTGCAAGGTCCCCTTCTGATGACCCTTTGCTCCAACACACACACTTGCTCCAACCTTGAACGAAGAAGATCCACAATGACTTGATAAACTAAAATGAAGCCCCCAAGTATGAAGTGAAGTATAACTCCTCATCTAATTCTTAGCCTATTCAATATTAATCTTGCTTGAATCAACCTTAGCCTTTTCCATGAGAAATCCATTTTTATATAGGGGAAAGAGAGATGGTTAAAGAGATTAGGATGATCCCACCAAATCAGAGAAGCGAGTAGGATCCCAACCATACGGATGCCACCTCATCTTCTAGAACTTTCGTGAAGGTCGACCTTTTCTTAGCCTTTTGACATCGTCACACCCCAGTTGTAGAGAATCCTATGGAGACATTGCAAACTAGTTTTAGGGCAGAGTGTGATGACCAGACATTGTTGCACCCTGCTTATGATGCAGCCTGTGATGACCTTCCTTAAAAGGGTTTTTTGATAAGAATAAGTCAATCACTTTCCTCATGGAGAAAGGCCCTTTTTGGGAACATGAACACATGTTGTCAATGGATCACTATGATGACCAAAATAATGTGTAACATAGTTCCATGATTGGGAAAATATGTGTACTATGTCTCATTTATATATGACTTATCAAGGAATACTTGGATATATTTCCTCAGGAAGAATATGAAGTATTTGACATGTTTAAAGAGTTTAAGTCTCTTGTTGAGAATCAAACAGAGAAAATAATTAAGGTATCGAGGATAGATAATGGTGGAGAGTTATGTGGGAATGAATTTGAAGAATTGTATAAGAAGTGTGGTATAGAAAGGTAGAATACTACTCCATATACACCTTAATAGAATGGATTTGTAGAAAGGATGAACATGACGTTGATGGAAAAATCAAGGTGCATGCTCAATGGTGTCGAGTTAGGGAAATAATTTTTGGCAGAGGCAAGGGGTACTGCATGTTGCCTGGTCAATAGATCACCCTCGTCATCACTGGATGACAAGACTCCACAAGAGGTATGGACTGGTAAGAAACCTTCTCTCACGCATCGCAAGGTATTTGGTTGTTAAGCCTATGTTCATGTTCCAAAGGAAAGCAAGAGTAAGATAGATAAGAAGGTTGAAAAGTGTATCTTTATTGGGTATAAAGATGGTCTTAAAGGTTATAATATTTGGAACCTAGAAACTATGAAGGTTGTGTATAGCCTAGATGTGGTATTTAGAGAAAAAAAAGATGTTGTCAAACATGATGTCCTACCAAGTTAGGAAAAACCAAAGAAAATAGAGTTTGATTTAAAGGATGATGAATCGGACTCTACAAAAGAATAGGAATCAGAAGAAGAAGATCCTCATACTCCAGTATTGAGGAGATCAGTTCTGGAAAGAAGGAAACCAGAAAGGTATATTCCATCTGATTTCTTTTCAAATTTTGTTTTATCTATTATTGATGATGACCCTAGAACTGTTAGGGAGGCAGTGGATTCAGAGGATGGAAAAATATGGAAAAATTCATTGGATGAAGAAATGGTAGCCTTAGATAAGAATGAGGATTGGGATCTAGTGGAGTTGTCGACTGGAAGAAATCCCATTGGAAGAAAATAGGTATTTAAAAAGAAGTTGAATGTAGAAGGAAAAGTGGAGAAACAAAAAGCTCGRTTAGTAGCAAAGGGTTATTCCTAGGTTGAGGGAATTGATTTTGGTGAGATTTTTTCTCTTGTTTCCAAGTTAACTTCTATTATATTTCCATTATATGTTGCTACTACATTTTATTTTGAATTAGAAYAGATGGATGTGAAGACATCATTCCTACATGGGGATATGGAAGAATAAATCTATATGAAGTAGCCAGAAGGTTTTTTTTGTGAAGGGAARGAATGAGCTGGTATGCAAGATGAAAAATTCCTTGTATGGTTTAAAACAATCACCAAGGATTTGGTATCAAAAATTTGATACTTCTATGCTAGGACTTGGCTTCACAAGAAGTAAAGAGGATCACTGTGTGTATTTTAAATTAATTGGTGATTATTTGATTTAATTGTTCTTGTATGTGGATGACATGTTGCTGATAGGAAACAACAAGGATATTATCCAGGATGTGAAAACTCAGTGTTCCTCTAAATTTGACATGAAGGATTTTGGTGCTACAAATTTCATTTTGGGCATGGGAATTAAAAGAGACCAGAAAAATGGGAAACTCTTGTCAAATAAGAGAAAATATGTGGACACAATATTGCAGAGGTTTAATATGCAGGAATGTAAACTGGTCAGAGTCCTTATTCTTGTAGGTGTAAATTTATCTATGGATCAGTGTCCCAATACACAATAAGAGGAGGAGGGCATGTCTCATGTTCCTTATGTGAGTGTAGTCGATAGTTTGATGTATGCAATGGTCTGTACTAGACCAGACATTGCACATGTTGTGGGAGTTTTGAACAGGTATATGTCAAAACTAGGGAAGGAGCATTGGACAACAATAAATAGAGTTTTTAGGTATTTGTGTGGCACTGTTAGTTATGGATTGTGCTACCAAGGAAGAATAGGATTGGACAGAGTGTTGGCTATACATGTCTTTGTGGATGCATATTGGGATGGAGATATGGATCGTAGAATATCTACAAGCGGGTATGTGTTTAACCTGTTTGGAGGAGCAATCAATTGGATGAGAAAAAGACAATATGCAGTGGTACTTTCAACTACATAAGTTGAATACATGGCATCCACTCATGCAAGCAAGGAAGCAGTATGGTTACAAAGATTGTGTTCAGGTATTGAGTTGGTACAACAAGTTGTAAGGATAGATTGTGAAAGTCAAATTGCATTTTTTCTGGCGAAGAACCTGGCTTATCATTCAAAGACAAAGCATATTGATGTTCAATATCACTTTGTGAGAGACATGGTTGAAGAAAATAAAGTTTTTTCAATGAAGGTGGACACTTTGAATAATGTTGCAGATTCATTAACAAAATTTGTGAGCACTGAGAAGTTCTCTTGGTGTACAGGATCTATGGGCATTATTGCCTTGGATTGTTGAATATGTAACCTTGTATGCAAAGAAAAAAACAAGTGGGATAATGTTGGGTACGTGTTATATTGTTTGCACAACTAGCTGTAGTGTCTCCTACATTGTATCGGGCACGCAGGGGGTTTAATAAAGAAAAAAAAATTCCTTTGGGAAACATGTCACATTTTTTGCCTCGTTTTTTTTGTGACACCTCGATTTTTGTGTCCATTGTTGGTTGGTTTTTCGGCACATGGTTTTTTTCCAATGGTTTTCTATTTCTAATTAAGGAATTAGGCTTGTTGACTAATCCAGGTCATTGGGTTAGGGTTTTCAATGCCTCTAGCTCCTATATGTATATTGTATTGTAAACAATGTATGATATGAATGAATACAAAATATGTT
>ML783419.1:307621-333849 GCA_009831015.1 Picea engelmannii | reverse complement strand
TTGTTCAGTGTTTCATTCTTATATGCATTGTACAATGGGTACCTAACATGGCCTCTGTTATTGAGACCCATTCATCATGTACACCCTAGTAGTGTTCATGGGGGGTGTTGGAGATATTACACACTCACCTAAAATTATTTTCCTAAGTTTGATAGTCCAATGTTGAGAACACTTCCTTAGATGAGATTATTCTCTCTAGATAATATTCCCCTACAAAATAGGACATTCCTCTTCAGTTTAGAGTTGGTTACACTTAGTTAGACTAGTGGAAGTCACTCATGCATGGAAACCTCACTTTTATCACCAGTAGTTGCATCTGTTTCTCTCACTTGCACACGTGTGACTTGATTAACTAATGATTGCATGGATCATTTAACTAGGACTAGGTGGTCGTTCACTCCAGTGTTTGTCAGTGAGTGTCTAGATCTTTGTAGATCACTACCATGGAACATTAGTTACTCATGTAGCCTATATATATTATAAATTATTCACTCTTTGAGTGTGGAATACAATTAATAGAAATTATTTCATTCTTTCCTCCATTTTTGTCTCTTCTCTTCACACCATTACATGATGTGTATGCTTCATTGTTAGCTAGATATTTTGTGTAGGTATATTAGAGACTCTACAGAATCTCTATCACAACTATCTATGTAGCCACCTGCAGTGCACCTAAGACGTGTCCCCAAACACAAACTTGTTGCCTCTTCATTTCCACAGACTCTGTCTCTTCATTTCCATAAACTTCATAGGTTTCGGTTCTCCCTCACACATGCCTCCAACAAAACTATGTTTCCAAAATTCACCAAAATCAACCCAAGAGAAGTTCTCCCAACTCTATCCAACGAATCCACCTCAAGGCAGCGCAAGTCCTCCCAAGTGGATCAACTTGGCTCCTTGAGGTAGCTCCTCTTTGTCTGCCTCATAATCACATAGCTCTATTTCTCTCCTTGTCTTACCAAAACTTTCCTTCCTTGGTTGTGTGCCCTTTTTCTCTAATAAGATATCCAAAGGTCACCATCATGAACCATCGCATCCTTTTAGGGTGTCAGACCCTTTCATGAACCCATTTCCAAATTAATCCTCAAACCCCTTTGCAGACCCGATCACCCAAATGAATCATAGCAGACCCGATGCAGCCATGCGCTTCTCAACCATCGTGCCCCTTGGGGCCAATGTGCCAAACCATGGTGCGCCCCTCATGTCAGAACACCCCAATATCTTGGTCTCTTCACACTTGGGAAAGCCCCTTGGCACATTTGCATGCCCAAGGTGTCCACTTTCCCAACTTGGGTGTCGGAACAACCCCAAGTTTATTCTTCTTGAGGACTTGGGAAAAGTTCTTTTCACCCATCTAGATGAAGAACTTACATACCCCCCCACCTCAAGCCATTTTCATCCCTGAAAATATCTACAAAATCTACGATCTCCAAGTATTTGCTCGAACTCATGCCTCTGTTGCAACTAAGTCTGCTAGAAACCCCAAGTTTTGTGCCAACCAAAAACCCCAAATTATGCCAAAGTGGAAACCCTAAGTTTCCCAGCGAAGTGGAAACCCCAAGTTCCCACAAACTAAATTGCATTGCACCCAAATCCGCACAATCTACTACCTAAGTCAATGCAGTCAATTCACACAAATCCAAGGATGAAATTCACCCAACGTTGTTGCACTCTCTCACTATGATTTCATTTCCTTGCTATTGTTTGGTTTCGTTGCAGTTGTTGTTACTTGCTACAACTAACCACTGCCCACTTCACATCAAAATTTCTCCTGAGTGTTGAACTTTTATGATCTTGTTGTTGCACCCATACTTCAACAAATTCTTCCATGTCTTCGCACATTGCACATCTGAAGTTTTATACTAGTCGAATGTGTTAGTGTAACACACCCAACCCCTAAATACCCTCTCTAGGGATGGGGCATCAAATTTTCGCATTTACTTTGGTTCATTTTTGGTCCCTTACTAAGAAGAACCATCTTATTCTACTCCTCCGAAGTTTACATCTCCCATTATGCACTTAAATCAGCTAGTGGGGTCCTCCTCATGACCTTGGGATAAAAACCGAGAGCTTAGAGTCTACTTAGCAAAGGTTTTGATGCTTCGGAACTACCGGGCTTCGGGAGTTCCAACGGTGTTGTCGAATTTCCTAGATCGTCAAACAATGGAGGAAATCAATGATCCACGTCCTTTGTCGAGATCCTACGGTTAAAAAGGGGCTCGAAATTCAACGCAAAACACTCTTTCTTTCTAATCCCCGAGGTCCCAAAATATCGTCACATGGCTATAGCCCTTCGACGATTGGCATGCGACGTTTAGTGTTGAAAGTCCTATGTTTCGACATTTCGTCCATTGGCAGTTGTCGTTGGTCCATCAACGTTCGGCGATCGACAATCGTCATTGGAACTTCCTTTATCAAAATACACTCAAATCTTTTGAATTATCACCACGTGGCTTTGGCTCTATGATGGTCGATGATTTACGTCGAACGCTCTATATGGTACCACACCCTAAATATTATGAACTCTGAAGTTATCCAAACTCCCAGGGTCTCGATTACGTCACCAACCACGTTGGCCACACAAGAACAAACCAGTAGCTGACATGTGGTGAGGGTCGATGGGTGACACATGTCCTCGATAGTGGTGACACGTGTCATGCTCTAATAGGCACAATGGGTATGTGAATCGTCCAAAACTGGGTGACACGTGGCATGCATAATGTGAGTCCACATCACATCGAATGACATCATCAAACCACATCATCACAGATTGATAACTTCTCATTCCTTCAATCTAATGGTCCGTAATATTCCATGTAGCTCTATAGATCTACGGTTCTCATTACATCGCGACTCTAGCTTCAAAACTTACCGAATCCTCTCGAAACAAATCCCCTGAAGAGATAAGTCTCTGGACTCTCAAATATGACACCACATGTCCTCTTCCTATCAACTGCCAAGATCTATTTCGGCTTTCATGACTTTGACAGTTTTCACTCATTGAAAACCCTTGGCCAAATTCCTCTGGAGTACGAAGTCTACAAACCATGGGATCGCTTGGCACGTACCTGTTCATCGAATGGTCCTCATCACTTTGGTAGTTCTAGATTCGTGTGTTCAGTGTGTATCTCCCTTCTTTCCTTCCAGACCATGCAGAATCTATTGCCACATGTCGCTAGCATCTATGGCCAGGGTTTACTCCGACTTGCAGACCTTCGGGGAAACTCACGTGTCTCTAAATCACCAAATACCTGGACTTCCGAATAACTATGGATCTGTGGACACATGTCCCTCTAGTTTCAATGGTCCAGATTAACTTTGTGACTCCAACATTCGGTAGCTTCGGTGCTAAACCATTCCTATTCTACCAAAGTAACACTTCACCGAAGCTCTTAATGCTTCCCTTCCTACATTTGATCTAACGGATGAGAGAGATCTACCTTGGATCACTAGATTGACAACCCTCGTCGATATGCGACTTCAACCTTCGACTATTTTCAAGGGTTGTGGAGTCACAAGTCCTGAAGCTGAAAGAGCTCACTCCTTTCAGACCAGCACAAGGTTCCTAGACCCTAGTCACATGGGTCCTTTGGGAAATCTTATGGACTAGGCGCAAATCCTTTTTCTACCAATGGGTTAAGAACATGAGCATGAGCCTTCGGTCAGATGGATGGTTAGTCTAAAGGAAAATTCCCTTCTCCCAAAGAATTGAACTTAACATTCCTACTAAGGTAAACTTCACAGGGTTGGCAGGACTTAGGTGTTTCAGTTAATCCTACCCCATCTCTCCTGCGGATTCACATCTCATAACTATCTAGCAGCAAAACTAAGATAAATTTAAAGATCATATAGATATAAGAGATTACAAAAATCACAGAGCACTTCTAATAATTGTTCAAATATTGAAAGACTAAATGATAAACACAAACATTTCATCATCACATCCAATACAATACACAAAGTATGAAAATACTTATCACAACTGGAAAATGTGAAGATACTACTGAAAGGGGTGCATGTTTCCTCCCAACCATAGGCACTATAACTCTTGATCAATTTACCACTGGCCACCCCTGATCTAGACGATGGTGCTCTCAGAGAGATTCTTTCTCCTTTCTCCACAATGGTCAGGGACGAAGGTTACTCTCCTCCTCCCACAGAAACTTGGAAACTGGTTTTCTCTGCTCTAAGAAAGGAGGTGTGCACGAGTACCTCCTCAGTCACTTGTCAGCCCTGTTTATCATCTTGTAGCCAAAACCTTCCCATGGATTCTTACAGCGAGAATGACCTTACTGCTCATCTTTTTCCTCTCAACTCCAGAGATGAAGTATGTTCAATTCTCTTCTCGGGAAAGTGTTTTCTCTACTCTTCTCTCTCGTAGATCTGTCTATGTCCCTAAATTACCTCATTTAGTTCCTTCCCCAACAAGGTTTCATGGGTTTGAATCCCAATTTGTGGTCAGGCCTAGAAGCCTTATCGATGGTTTTCCTGCCCCATCTCCTCATTAACTCTTTAGGATGGCCTTCCAACTACCATCCCAACTGGTAATTCATTTCTGGGTCATAGGACTGTTGACAAATTACATGCAGTAGGTACTGGTTTTGTGAGGGTCATCTCAACCATACTTGGTTTCCCTTCACCATCTCTCTCATAGCATCCATGGTCTATCTTGGAAACTTTCCCCCTTTCAACAGTTGTGCAAAACATATTCAAATTATATTAATAACATAAATTCATACATTGACCCCTCTATACAAGGGTTCATCAAATCAAACATTCACACATATTTAGTCCTCCATAGTCTCTTGTCCAATTATAGTTATATTTACAAACTGGGGGAAACATGGGTATTACAATCCCCTCCCCCTTAAAGGAACATCTTCCTTGATGTTCTATCTGTCGATGTGCTCTGTATGTACAGAAGTAAACAAATATGGATATCCATGTCTCATGGCATCCTCCATTTCCCCTGTAGCCTCATCTTGGCCAAAGTATTTCCACTACACCTTGACTTGTGCAATGGTTTTGTTCCTGAGTGGGTTTTCCTTCTTGTCTATTATGCATTGGGGTTTTGGCAAGAATTCTCCCTCGAGTTCCACCTGAATCATAGACCAGTCAATAACATGATTAGATTCATGTACATACTTCTTTAATAAATAAACATGGAAAACAATATGTTCCTTCACTGTGGGAGGGAGTGCTATTCAATAGGTTATTGGTCTGACTCTATCGAAAAATTCAAAGGGTCCACAATATCGAGGTTCCATCTTGGCACAATCTCCCATACTCAAGGAGCTTCTCCTGGGTCTAACTCGGAGATACACATGATCCTTTGCTTTGAACTCTCTAAGAGTCCTTATCATGTCTGCATAACTCTTTTTTCTATCTTGGGCTATCTTTAGATTTTTCCTGATCTGAATCACTTTTTGTTCCATTTCCTTTATCATATATGGACCTATTGTAACTCTCTCTAATGGGTTGTTTTATATGGTTGGAATGTTTCATTTCCTTCCATAGAGGGCTCCAAAAGGGATCATTTTCAATGATTCCTAATAGCCATTGTTGTAGGAAAAATTTACCAGTGGTAGGTAGTCCTCCCACTTCTTGGGTTGATGCATTACATGCATCCTAAACATGTCTTCTAACACTTGTTTTACCCTCTCTGTCTTCCCATCAGTTTGAGGGTGATAGGTTGTAATAAAGAGCAATTTCTTTTCAAAACCAACAAACAGAGATTTCCAAAAGTTTGAAGTAAACTTTGTATCTATGTTGGATATAATTTTCTTAGGCATGCCATGTAGTCTGAATATATCTTTCATGAAGATGCTGACAATATATATTACCTTTCAAGTTGACTTGATGGGTATGAAGTGAGCATCCTTTCTCAGTTTGTCCACAACTACCATGATGGAATCGTTCTGTTTGGTTGATCTTGGTAATCATGTGATGAAATCCATGGAGATGGTTTCTCATTTCCATTCAGAAATTGTTACGGGATGCAACAACCCTCCTGGGTGCCAGTGCTTTGCCTTGACTTGTTGACATTCTAGAAACTTATCTAAGTTATCAACTATGTCCTTTTTCAGTTCAGGCCAATAGAATAGTTTCCTAGTGGCCGTGATCATTTCCTAATAACCATGGTGACTTGTATATGGTCTTTTCTGTAGTTCATCCATTATGAACCACTTCAATTCATCACAATTTGGAATGTATAATCTTCCCTTGTAAGTCAACATGTCATCATTAAGAATCTGATAACCTTCATACTTTATCCCTGTGGGCTCTTGATTTAGGTATGATGTCACGGTCTTGAAAAATGCATCTGTTCCTTATACAATTTTGACTCTCTCTTTGATGTCTGATTCACTGGCACTCAGAGCTTCCAAGTGAACTACTTTCATACTTATACTAAGGAAATCAACCACCCTATTCTCCTTTCCTTTGATATGTTTGATTTCAAAATAAAACTCACTAAGGATAGCCATCCATATAGCTTGTCTCACATTGATTTTTGGTTGGTCAAACAAATATCTCAACCCACTATGGTCTGTCATAAGTACAAATATTCTACCTAAGAGGTAATGCCTCCACATTTTTAAAGCATGCACTATGGTAGCCAATTCCATATCACGAGTCACATAGTTGACTTCATGCTCATCCAATTTTATGGATTCATAGAAAATCACATGTCCTTCTTGCATAAGGACTCCTTTGATCCCTTCCTTGCAGACATATGTACACACACGAAAGTATTTGTTTAGATATGTAATATTTAGTACAGGTGCATTGGTTAGAAGGTATTTCAACTCTTGAAATCTTTCTTCACATTTTGATGTCCAAATGAATTTAACCCCCTTTTTCTGAAGGGAGGTGATTCGACAACCAATCTTGAAGAATCATTTTATGAATATCCTATAATATCCAGTTAGGCCCATAAAGGATCTGATATTAGATACATCCTTTGGGGTAGGCCAATCCATGATGGCTTTAATCTTTTCAGGATCAAATGCCACTCCTTCCTCATAAATAACATGGCCTAAGTAGTGGACTTGCTTCTAGAAAAAGTCACACTTACTGAGCTTAGCATAGAGTTAATGCTCTCTTAGTACTTGTAGTACTAGCTTTAGATTTTCTTCATGATCTTCCCTATTCTTGGAATAGATTAGGATATAATTAATGAAAACCAACACAAATATATCCAAGAATTTTTTGAATAGGTTATTCATTAAGAACATAAAAGTGGTTGGTGCATTGGTAAGCCCAAATGGAACCACAACAAATTCATAGTGACCATATCTTGTCCTAAAGGTTGTCTTGTGGATGTCTTCATCTTTAATTAAGACTTGATGGTATCCATACTTCAACTCAATATCGGAGAAGATGGTAGCACCCCTTAATTGGTCAAAAAAGTCATCAATCCTTGGAAAGGGATACTTATTCTTGATGGTAATCTTATTGAGTTGTCTATAATCTATGCACAGTCTAAGTGTGCCATCTTTATTTTTCACAAAAAATGTTGGTTCTTCCCATGGAGACACACTAGGCCGAATGTAGCCTATGTGCCACATCTCGTTCAGTTGTAGTTTGATCTCAACTATCTATGGTGTTCTCATTATATAGGGTGTTCTAGACATTGGCACTGCTCCTGGTACAAGTTCTATTGAAAAATCAATATCCCTTCTTGGAGGTAGAACTGGCACCTCTTCTAGGAATACATCTTTATATTCTCTCAATATGGGATGGTTCTTTAGGTTGGATTTGTCATTCTCAACATAGTTTAGTACTTGTATTGCATACAAGGGACATCCCTTTCTGCAATACTTCTTCACTTTGAGGGTTGATATTTGTCTCACTGAGATAGGATTTTGAATCCCTTGTAGGGTTACCCTTCTCCCTTCTTCATTTTCACACTCCAAAGTTTACTATGATAGTCCAACTTGGATTTTTGGGAAACCAAGTAGTCCATGCCAATCAACAGTCATAAGATCCTAGAGGAAGTATGTTTAGGTTTTCTTGGGTGGGCAACCCACTCATGACAACTTGGCATGATGGTATGACCTCTATTACTTTTCTTTTGGTTCCAGTAGCTAGTTGTACCAGCCATGATTTAACATGTTTAACTTGTTGCAATTTACATTTATCAACAATTTGAGGGGAAACATAAATCAAATTAGAACTATGGTCAATTAAAATGGAAACAAGGTGGTTGGCAATTGTGCCTTCCATCTCCACCACTGAATCTTGGTGGTCATCTTGTCTATTAACCAAGGATGCATAAATTTGTGGTAGGCTCGTAGCCACATCATTGACTATGGTAGCCTCTTGGATGGTGTAGACCCTCCTAGGGTTCTGTTGCCTATGTGGACAATACCTTAGTATGTGTTCCTCTCCACAATCCCAACATTTCAAGGGTTCTATCTTCGTATTATCAATATTACTTGGAGCTTCTCTGAATGGTTTATTTCCACTCTGGAATGGAAAATTTTGTTGATATACACTTCTGGCAGGAAGGATGTTACAGAGAAATCCCCTTGTGGACAAGTGGATTCTCTCTTGGATACTAGACCCCTATGACCAAGACAAAAAAGTGCTATTGTGGACACCGACTTTCCTTTTCATGAAGCTAAACTATTCAAAGAAGAAGAAGGAAGAAGGGTAAATACCTTTTACTGACATTTGTCCTTGCTCGATCCAGGATGATCTTGATCTCCAAGTTATTCAGAAGGTCCTGCAATATAATGAGAAACAACAACGAGACATACTTTCTACTCTACCATGATTAGCTTCATAATGGATCTATAACATAAAAAAGTTCATGAAATGTACACAAACTTTAAAGGAAACAAGCCAAGCATAGATTTATATTAATGAAAACAAAGAGAAATTCTTATAGCCATAGATGTAGGTGCAACAACTTCACCAAGCTCTCTTTGTCCATACCCTTGCTCAAATAATCCACACAAAGAAGGATTCTTTAATGATATCTCCCTTATGATATCATAAGTTTGATGCTTCACAATGTCTCTATATGATTTTCACCATGAGAAGGCCTCCTTATATAATCTTGGAGAGACCCAACCACCTTAGATATTCTTGGGATAGGTTGAGGATATTTCTCCTTTAGTTGTGGATCCTCCCTAAGATCGAGCCTTGACCTCAGATTCAAATCCAACAAACTCCATAGATGAGGGGGATTTTTCTCAACAGTCAAAGATCTCCTGAAATAGCTCAGCGCTCCCTATCCTTCTTTGGGGGAGTGTTCCATCACTCTATGCACCCTTTTGGGGGAGCGCTGGGATTTTTTAGGGAAAAATTGGGCAATGCTCCCCTAACCACTATCAGGGAGTGCCAATGCTCCCTAGCCTTCTTTGGGGGAGCATTACAACGCTATGTGTACCCTTTTGAGGGATAGTTGGGATTTTTTAGGGAAAATTTAGGTAGCTCTCCCCTAACCACTGTCAAGGAGTGCCAACGCTCCCTAGCCTTCTTTGGGGGAGCATTGCAACGCTCTGTGTACCCTTTTGAGGGAGCACTGGGCTATTTCAGGAGATCTTTGACTGTTGAGAAAAATAAGGTATTTACCCTTCTTCCTTCTTCTTTTTTGAATAGTTTAGCTTCATGAAAAGGAAAGTCAGTGTCCACAATAACACCTTTTTGTCTTGTTCATATGGGTCTAGTATCCAAGAGAGAATCCACTTGTCCATAGGAGGATTTCTCTATAACAGAAATTGGTGACTCCACTGGAGAGGAACTTTGATTTTTGATTCCTTTCCTAGGTCTTGTTTTGACCTTTGCTCATTTTTTAATATTGTGCATGCTGTGTCTCTGATCCTTAGATGTTTTGTTGTCTCTTGGATTCATCTTACACACTGAATTTTTGCATTTTTCCTGATTTTTTTTTTTTTTAATTCTGGGCAAAATTTTGAGTTCTAAGAGGCCAGCTCTCCTCTACCTATACCGCCAGGGCATTGGCACTCCCTTACAGGCTCCCATAGAGCATTGCAATGCTCTGGTACCCTTGACACCAGAGCGTTGCCCATTTTTCTGCAAAAATATTCTTGGGAGTAGTTTTTCTCAGTCTTCCTTTTGCTCATTCATCTACTCAAGGTTTATGCTATCTTAGTGTGTCCTTGTTTAGCCTCCAATTATTTGATTTCTAAGTATTAATGATTTTTTGTTTGTCTTTTTGACATCTATTTTCCTTTCTTTGAGTCACTCTTCTTCCCTGATATTTGGAGTCGATCTACTGTTTTCTCACTTATCTGATTGACTGAAATCTTTTGTAAGGAAATTCAAAGATCTTTTCACTATTTCTTTTTTATCTTTGAGGTATTTTCTCCAAGCATTTCCTCCTGTCTAGATTTGGTTTTCTTTTTTTTTGTTTGATCACAACGAGGGTGTGTTTTTGTTTATGTGAAGTTTTCTTCCGAGTTTCTTAAATCTCACAGATCTTGAAGTTTGATTAACATAGGAAGCTTTACATCAAACTGATTATCAGCCACATATAAACATTTTAGCATTGTATCAGATTTTTTATTGAGGACTATTACATGAGGTCATTGCATCTTAGTGTTTGAAAGTGAAAGGAAAATCCTTATCCTTCCCTTAAATAGACATTCATTAAAAGAAAAGATTGGTTATCATTTCTTATGCATGTTTTGGAAATTGAGTCATAATATCATTAGTTTTCACTCTCATACACCTCTGAGTAAACACCAGCCACTAAAATCAACGCTTAACTAAAATTCATCAGACATTTTTACATTTTTTGTTAGCAAACCTACATTAGCTTAAGGTGTAGGGCTTTGGAATAAGTTGAAAGGATAACTTTCCAAATATGTCAAACAAACATTAGCATCTTGCGATAGGGAAAGCAAATCCAATTGTCGTATAGGATTTCTGGGATCCCCCTCTCACATAGGGGTTATGCACGAGTTCGCGTTCAGGAGAGTTACAAAGATTATCCCTCCATGGTTCAACCATCGTAGTAGTCAGATCATATATTGGGGGTTCTTCTTGAGGTTCAATTGTCTTCATTTGGTCTCGGTGCTTCGTGAATTCCAAATCCATTCTGGGTCCTTTAGAGTTCTATTGGTCCACTTGTCCTCAGTTCTCTTGAAGAATTTCAGAATTGTTATCCTGCCCATACGTTCGGACTAGACTTTCAACTGTACCCTCCCAGGGGTTGACTGTGAGTTGGTGACCTTAGTAGCCATAATCTTTAGGGTCTCACACAAGGTGACGGTGAAGGGAAGTCTCACCGTACCTGGAACAAATGTTGGTCAAACTCACTCGGGCTCCTTGGAGGGTAAATTCACATTTACTGCATGGAAGATTGCACTAAGGCATAAGTTTGTTAAGAAGGTCGCGAACGTAACTGATCCACCTTCTCTATCCCCTCCCCTTCCTATATTGATCTCGCGACGTTGGATTTCATCACCAACTAGTGGTTTCATTGTGGGAAATTTTGTTTGATTGTTTGTTCCTCAAATTCATAGCATGTGTTGTTTGTTTTACTTAATAGACCTTAGGTTGAGTCAGTGTTAATGGAATTAACTCCTGAGAGAACCAATGGAGGAACTCCTTGTCTCGGGGAACCTTACACCTTTCCTTCTTTTGAAACATTTGGTCCTCCGTACATTGCCACACTGAGTCTTCTGGGACTCACCATCGGATTACCGGTTTGGTTTTTCCGCACTCCGGTGATCTCGAATCCTCCCAATGATTCAACTGCATGTAATAATTTATATGTCAGTACACCACCCACACATAAACTTCATGTTTACTTTTCGCCTTCTTCACCCATTAAGTCTCCTTCCATTTCTCCTTCTTTTCCTAGTGAAAGCTCTAAAGAAAGTAGCCAGGATGATAAGAAGAAGAAGAAACAGAAAGAGAAGAAGATGAAGAACCTGAAAAGGACCAATCCTTCAACTACATCAGATGTTGGATCTAAGCAACCAACTACTGTTAATAATACTAGGAGTGTTGATGAGGTCAACAAGATTAAAATGAAGAATCTGAAACCTAAATTCCCTTGCAGTATTTGTAAGGGTGACCACTTTCTGAGGGATTGCCCTGGTCTTCCCAAGGTCTTAGAAGTGTGGTCCTCCACATAATCAGCCTCTGCTAGACATGCTAGTGACACCCCACCAACTAGTGACGTTAAGGTTGGTAAGAAGAAGAAAACTGCCAAATTTCCTTGTATTTGATGTGAAGGTGATCATTATTCTCACCTTTGTCCTCGTATGGACGAGGCTTATTCTCTTTTGGAAAATATTCAACTTTCAATCGATTATCATAAGATTTATCCCAACCCATCATTAATTGATGGACTGGTCAATCTGGTTCCATCCCCGGTCAATCTGGTCGATCAAGTGGTCAATCTAGTTTCATCCTCAATTGAACCACTAACCAAAGTAGATGATCCAATTCCATCATCGATCAACCCCACTTTTCATATGAAAATTGAAATCAAAGTGATTGATCCAGTCCCTTCCTCGGTCAGTCCCACCCTTCATCCAAAGAGTGCCAAAGTGGTTTCTCCGATTACATCATCGACCAATCCAACCCTTCATCTGAAGAGTGCCAACATGGTCAATCCCACCCTTCATCTGAAGAGTGCCAACATGGTCAATCCCACTCCTCATCTAACGAGTGCCAAAATGGTTTCTCTGGTCCCTTTATCAGTCAGTCTGGTTGATCATGTCGTCATCCTGGTCACATCCTTAGTTGAACCAGTTGACAAAGTGGTTGATCCGATCCCATCTTTGGTCGATCTCGCTCGCCCATTAGAGAGTGCAACCCAAGCGGTCGATCCATTTCCACCTGTCGACCCCATTCTCCCCTTGGAGAATGAAACCCAAGTGGTCAATTTGATGTCATTATCAATCGATCCTACTCTCCCTCTAGAGAGTAAACTCGATAATTCCCACGTTTTTCTCATTGATACAGAATCTACCATGCTAGGGGGCATTCCTCCTTCTCCTGCTCAACCCCCTACAAGTAATGAGTCCATCCTTTTTGATTGGGGTGTGCTAACTGGACCTCGTATTCCCTCTCACATTCCCTTCAATATTACAGTACAGGTTTGTGGTCGGGAGGTTCCTCATGATTTGATAGATCAAGGTTCGTTCGTTAGTATTTTTTCTTCTCTTGCTTGGCAAGCTTTGGGTTATCCTCAGCTTGTACTAGTTACCCAGACTTTGTTCACTTTTAACAGAAGAACTAGTCACCATTTAGGGATCATTGCTCAGTTTCCCATAACTTTGGGAGGGAAAACTGTCTTTATTGATGTTATGGTAATCCAGGACCCTTTGGATTTCGATTTACTACTTGGGTGAGATTATTTCTATGCCATGAAATCTATTATGTCCACTCTTTTTCGTGTGATATCTTTCCTGCATGATGGAAGAATTGTGACTATTGATCAACTTTCATGCATTGGTCCTGACTTAATTACCAACCCAATGACCTCCCTAAATGGGTATTATATGCAGTTGGTATCACCCCTACCACAGGTCAATTATGTGGCATTGTCTCCCATGACTTCAACTTCCAATGACTTGGATCCGGTAGTTGACATGGTGATCTCTTCGGTAGGGCTATTGGAGCCTGATATCCTTACCCCTATCATGGCCCTTTCCATGTGTTCCTTCCAGAGCATTCTTCTTCCATCCAGTGAATATCTCTTGGATGCCATGACAAAGTTTTTTCCCTTAACATGGTGTCCTTCTAGAGAGTTATCCTCTTGGAAGCCATGATTAAGAATATCTAAGAGAATAGTTTCTCTTCTCTGTGGAAAGCTCGTTAAAAAATGAAACAGAAGTAACGAGCATAGTTTTCTTCTTTGTGGCAAGCTCGTTAAAAAATGAAATAGAGGCCATGAGCATAGTTTTCCTCTCTGTAGCAAGCTCGTTAAAAAATGAAAGATAAGTCTAGGGACTGAACCAAGAGCCTTGAGCATAGTTCTTTTCCTGTGTCAAGCTCATTAAAAAATGAAACAATCACCTCTCCTGTCAGGTCGAGTCTTTCTCCAGATCTCGTAGATGTCGAATCGAGTATTTCATTAGGTCTCATATTTAAACCTTCATTTCATCCACCCTTATCCTTTTTATGCATCTAGTCGAGAAATTGGTGACAACCTCAAAGTCGGTGAACGAATTGAAGCTTGGGGGGCATGTATCCAGCCTTTGATGATCATTCTGGAGTTAAGTCACTAGCTTTTAAGCTGGGGGCAGAGTACCAAGCTTAGTATTTGTTCTTTGTCGTGCTCGTAAAAACATGATAATGTAACTGAGCAATATTTTATGTATTTTTCGGGCTCACATGGATATAAGAAAAAGGAATCCCCTGGAGTCATCTTTAAGATCTTTTCAGACTCTCTAAACATGAAAAGATTGTCGAGTGATCTTGCTTCCTTTCCCACTTGTTAAAAGGTTTGAAAGGGCGTCTTTTGAGTGATAATTTGTCTCTTTTTCGGCCTCGTGAGACTAACATTATGAAAAAGGACAACACTGGAGTCATCTTTAAGTCATTTTCAGACTCTCTAAATATGAAAAACCACCGAGTTTACCTTCTCTGGACTCTTTAAACAATCATACATTGAAGGGCCCATACAGGACCAAACCCTTACTTCTTAGAGTTCGTTAAACAAAGGAAGAGGGACTTACCGAAGGTGAGTTATATTGAGCATGTGTTACCCTCCTCGAGCTCGTTAAATAAAAAAGAGGTAGTTGTCTATCTGGATGGGGGAAAAATTGAAGGAAGCAAGCCATTCAGTTTTTGAGAAAATTACCAGTAACTCTTACAGTCGCCCTTGAACATGACACTTTGTATTTGCATGCATTTTAAATCCACTGAACCTCTTCACTGAAACAATCCTCTAAGTTTCTTTACTCCTTTGGGTCACCCGGCGAAAGTTACAGTATCCACTGTATCATCATGTTTTGGTCCATGTCAAGTTTTTGTTGTCGTGCCTCAATGTTCAAGGGAAGTATCTGCCTCAAGAGTCAACCATCACAAATTTCTGTTTCAATACCCATGTATGTCCATGTTCATTTGATCTACCAATTTACATCTCTGTGAAAATTTCATTTTGTTTATGGGGGATACATCAAGGCCCTCCTGCGACAAGTATGTTCCTGTCGACTTCAACACATCATCCTGGAACTAGACTTAGAAACCAGTTAATACCTTGGGACCTGCATGCCTCAATGGAAAGCCTCTTCACGTTCGATAGTGGGTTTAAATCATTGACCTCTGATTGAATGATTCCATGGATGTTGGACTTCATCTCATCCATTCACATTCATTGGAATGTACTAGAGTACCTTGGGAATCATTGACATCAATGGTGATTTCCCTTGCACTTGTTAACGATTTACCTCATTGACCGGTAATCAAGTGGTTGCTGCCATGTTCAACATCAGGACATCTATTCACATGGTTAGATTCGTACTACATTGGGATATGTAAGAAGACCCTGGGTTGAGTCATCACTCTAATACGTACTTTACCCAGGTTGCAACAGAGTTTCTTTTGAACATTAACACATATACTGTCACATAGATCCACGTTGTATTGGTCATGGCTATGTCTTGTCATCTCGTAGATCCATTGTGTATTCTTCATGGCTACGATCAGTTCTGGTCATGGGAATATAGATCCACATTGTATCTTTGGTGGCTATACTCTTTAGTTAGTATGTATATGGATCCGCAATGTATTTTATGGCGGACGTACTTTGCAAGTCTTTATCACCCAAGCATAGGTATGCCTGCCTTGGGTTTGAAACATGTCATAATATTTGTTTGATGATTGTGTGCAGCTTCTTCTAGGTTCTCTAAGTCCACACCCTTGCTCGAAAAAATCTACAAAGTACTTTAGTCATCATTTTTTGTCTTCTAACTTCGCACTTTGGGGGGCAATCTGTTACACATCAAAATTACTCACTTTAATAGTGTTGCAAGTGTCGTCATTACAAGTGTCGTAAGTGTCACAAACATCATACTGCCATCTCATCTAAGTCATGTATCTAACGACATCACAGGGACACTTAAGACTGGTTTTAGGAAGAGAAATCATCTGATGAAGAGTACAAAGCATTTGCCATGAAGAAAACCACTTAAAAGTCAATTTTGGAGGCCAAATCTCCCCTACCCACTATCAGGGAGTGTCAACGCTCCCTAGCCTTCTTTGGGGGAAGTGTTCTAGCACTCTGTGCACCCTTTTGGGGGAGTGCTGGGATTTTTTAGGGAAAATTTGGGCAACGCTCCCCTAACCACTGTCAGGGAGTACCAATACTCCCTAGACTTCTTTGGGGGAGAGTTGCAATGCTCTGTGTACCCTTTTGAGGGAGTGTTGGGATATTTTAGAAGATCTTTGACTGTTGAGAAAAATCAAGGAAAACTCCCCCTCATCTCTGGAAATTGTTGGATTCGAATTTGAGGTCAAGGCTCGATCTTAGGGAGGATCCACAACTGAAGGAGAAAGATCCTCAACCTATCCTAAGAATATGTAAGGTGGTTGGGTCTCTCCAAGATTATATAAGGAGGCCTTCTCATGGTGAAAATCATATAGAGACATTGTAAAGCATCAAAATTATGATATCATAAGGGAGATATCATTGAAGCATCATCATTCTGTGTGTGGATTATTTGAGAAAGGGTCTAGACAAAGAGTACTTGGTGAAGCTACTGCAACTACATCAATGGCTGTAACCATTTCACTTTTTTTCATTAATACAAATCTATGTTTGGTCTGTTTCCTTTTAAAGTTTGTGTACATTTCATGGACTTGTTTCTGTTATAGATCCATTATGAAGCTAATCATGGTAGAGTAGGAAGTATGTTTAGTTGTTATTTCTCATTGTATTGCAGGACCTTCTGAAGGACTTGGAGATCAAGATCATCTTGGATCGAGCAAGGAAAAACTTTAGTAAAAGGTATTTATCCTTCTTCCTTCTTCTTCTTTGAAGATCATTCAGGAGTTAAGCCACTCCCTTCATCCTAGAGCTCTTACCAGGGCTCTTAAATCTCGAGGGTTTAAACCCCTTCTTCTTGAATCCCAATTTTTTTTTCTTCTTCCAGCCTTCATGGGGTTCTGTCTTACTCTTGAATTGTGTTGGATTACTGAGAGGGGGGGTGAATTAGTAATAAAGCAATCTAATCCTTTTTAACCATATAATGCAAGTGTTATATCAATGTAGCATTATCATCCAATATTTGTAGAGTAAATAAACAATGAAAAAATGAACAATCATACATATACACAGTACACCAATGTTTTTACGTGGAAGCCCAAAGAGGGAGACAACTACAGAATGTTTTTTCTTATATGTCTTGAAGAATTACATTCATTGGAAGCACCACCTTCCTTTGTTTTCCAGCTGCAACTGGAAGGAGGCTCCAACCCCCTAATGAATAAAGATTTGAAAATAGTACACAATGTTCTTTAGTGTGTTTTATGCAATTCCTCCATGTGTCACTACTTGGAACCTCTCAGAAAAGGAGTTATAGAAAATATAGCATACCTTGTTGAATTCTGGCTTATTCTAGAGAGCGAACTTGTAGAGAGTGCCCCACATGGAATATTTGCTATATGGATCTGAAAATTGTACAAAAAATACTGAAGACAGTACGCTAACCAAAAAATTTGGTATTATTGAATTTGGATCTGTTATGAAGAAGTTATGATGTTTTTACCCGAAACACCTTTTTTAGACTAGTTTCAGGACTAGCCACAAACCCTATTTTCCACAAAGTGTAACTCCAAAAATACAATGACCCACAAGCTGAAATTTGTATCATAACTACTTGGATATGTTTCCTCAATGGCCTCCCAATTTCATTGTCTTAATCATTATATAAAAAAAATTATTGCGAAAATGGTGAGATGACCGGTAAATAACATATCTTGGAAAGCATCATCAAAATAATTTATCCTCCCTTGAATTTCAGCCTTCTTTACTTCACCTTCCCTTTGAAATTCGGCTTAGATATCCTTTTGTTACCTCAGTAACCTATATATATTCAATATTCCCAAGTGTGATTTAAAATGAGAGAGTCTTGCCTCTTATTTATACTCTCCAAGGAGCTTCCTTAGAAGCATCTTCTAGGCCACTTTGTCCACATAGTCACTTATGTCCAACTTTGCCCAATTTTCCACTTGTCCATGTATCCAATAGACACTTGACCACTTAACCCATTTTCCTCATTTTAGGGTTAACCTTCTTATAACCACTTTCCATAATTAGAAAGTTCTCTATTTACTTTATTATTTAAATAATACTCCTCGACTTTGTCACTTCACTTTATTATTTAAATAATCCTGTTTGATTTTGTCACTTCACTTTATTATTTAAATAATCCTCTTTGATTTTGTCACTTCACTTTATTATTTAAATAATCCTCTTTGACTTTGTCTCTTCACTTTATTATTTAAATAATCCTCTTTGACTTTGTCGCTTCACTTTATTATTTAAATAATTTCTTCTTTGCAAGAACTTTGACTTCTTTGACCTTTTGAGGTTTCAAGCCAGTCATATGCTGGTCCTTCAACTTCGTAATGCCATAACTCTCAAACCGTGAGGAGTTATGTGACATTCCACATACCATCGGAAATGGCATGGCATGTACTATCCATATAGAATAGTATTACTTACAAATATATCAAAACTCATACCATTATACACCAAATAAATTTGGGTCCATTACCCAAAAATTTGTGCTACCATAATTCGCTACTGGACTTTCTTCAAGGGTTGTAATGAATGACAACCAACCCAATTAATCAACAATATACCCCTTTGGCATTGATGGAAACACGATGATGCAATACTGAAATCATATCACTCATGCTCCCCCTGGAACCATGCCTGCATCTCTGTGACCAACGCCCCCCCTAGAACCATGACTCTATCCTTTGCATCTGATAAATATCTCCCCCTTTGTCATCAATGGAAAAGGTATCTTTCCATTCGAGGTTGCTCCACCTAACTGACTCATCTGATCTCCCAACCTGAACTATCCTCTTTATGGTGCTTCCTCGTGTACATCTAAGACATATAAGATAAACATTCAAAAACATTCATTTTGGAGTAGAAACAACTCCGAGTCTCTAACGAAGACACTCAAAGGCTTCCCGTGGAAGAAATTTTGTAAAAATGTCCGCCACTTGTTCTTTTGTGCCCACATATTCAACTCTGATGTTATTTTCTGCAACCTGTTCCAGTAGAAAGCGATACTTGATTGGAATGTGCTTCGTCTTGGAGTGCATCACTGGGTTCTTTGAGATATTGATGGTGCTTGTATTATCACAGTAGATTGGAATGGGCTCATCATACTCAACCTGCATATCTGTCAGAGTTTGTTTCATCCATAGAACCTGTGTAAAACATCCTGCTGCTGCAATATACTTTGCCTCAACTATAGATAAAGATACTGATGATTGTTTCTTGCTTAGTCATGATACTAAACACTCACCCAAGTAGAACATTGCTCCACTGGTGCTTCGTTGGTCATCAATGCAACCTGCCCAATCTGCATCTGTGTAGGCAATAAGTGATAGATCCTTTCCTTTTGGATACCATAATCCAAACTCTTTTGTTCCTTTGAGATATCTGAAAATCCTCTTCACTACTAATACATGTGATTCCTTTGGTGTTGCTTGAAATCATGCCACCTGTCCAGCTGCCTGAATTACATCTGGTCTGGATGTTGTCACATATAGTAGTCTACCAATCATTGACTTGTATTGCCTCTGATCTGTAGACTTTGAATCATTATAAGTTTTAAATATGTGAAGTAAAGAAATGCATACAGATTCTTAAGAAAAACATAATTTGATCAATGGCTCATACACAAATTACATAGAGATTTTATACCGGAAACCCTCAACTAGGAAAACCTTTCTTATATTCATGTTTCGAATTTTAGGATTCACCATACAATATATACAATGTTTTTAGGTATTCTGTAGATACCAAAACCCTAATCCCTTAATACGGGATTAATTTAGTAAACCGCTAAAAATAGCAAAAACCACCCAATTTTTTTTTTTGGGGCACTGCCCTGAACGCTGTGCATAACCAGAGGGGGAATACCTGCCCCCCCTCGCCCCCCCCTAAGGATCCCCCTAAGAAAGTGCCCGATGCACACACACACACTAGAGGTATTGTTAGATGCAGTTGTCGAATCTGACGTGCCCACACACACACATACAAAGAATATAACACACACCCAACATTCTCCCACTTGTTGTTTTCTTTGCATGCAGGGGTCCAAGGGATTATATAGTCAACAATATAGGGCAACAATTCCCATTGTTACTCTACACCAGGAGAACTTTTCTGTGCTCACAGACTTTGTCAATGAATCTACAACATTCTTCAAAGTGTCAACCTTTTCCAACAACACCTTCTTTTCCTCAACCATGTCTCTCACAAAGTGATACTGAACATCAATATGCTTTGTCTTCGAATGATAAGTTGGGTTATTTGCTAGGAAGATTTCACTCTGACTATCACAATCTAATATCACTGCTTGTTGTACCAACCCAATACCTAAACACAATCTTTGTAACCATATTGCTTCCTTTCTTACATGAGTGGTTGCCATGTATTCAACTTATGTAGTTGAGAGTGCCACTACAACCTGTCTTTTGCTCATCCAACTGATTTCTCCTCCAAATAGGTTAAACACATACCCACTTGTATATCTTCTGCGATCCATATCTCCAACCTAGTCTACATCAACAAAGCCATGTATGTCCACCACTCTATCCAATCCTGGTCTTCCTTGGTAGCACAATCCATAACTGGTAGTGCCACGAAGATACCTGAAGACCCTCTTTATTGTTGTCCAATGCTCCTTCCCTAGTTTTGACAAATACCTGCTCAAAATTCCTACTGCATGTACAATGTCCAGTCTAGTACAAACCATTACATACATCAAACTGCCAACTTCACTTGCATATAGAACATGGGACATGTCCTCTTCTTCTTCCCGTGTCTTGGGACACTGATCTGTAGATAACTTTACACCTATAGGAATAGGAACCTTGATTGGTTTACTTCCATGCATATTAAACCTATGCAATATTGTCTCAACATATATTCTCTGATTCAACTAGAGTTTCCTATTTGCATGATCTCTTTTAATCTCCATTCCCAGAATGAAGTTAGTAGCACCGAGATCCTTCATGTCAAATTTTGAGGATAGCTATGATTTCACCTCCTTGATAACATCCATGTTATTTCCTACCAACAACATGTCATCAACATACAACACTACATAAATGAAGTGATTACCAACTTGCTTGGAATATACACAGTGATCAACTCTTCTTCTTACAAATCCCAATCCAAGGATGTATGTGTCAAACTTTTGGTACCACATCCTAGGTGATTTTTTCAGACCATATAGTGACTTATTTAGCTTACAGACTAACTCTTTCTTTCCCTTCACTACAAACCCTTTTGGCTACTTCATGTGGATTTCTTCTTCTAGATCCCCATGTAGGAATGTTGTCTTCACATCCATCTATTCCACTTCAAGATCAAAAGCAAAAATAATAGATAAAATAAATCTAATAGAAGTTAACTTAGCAACAAAAGAAAAAATCTCACCAAAGTCAATTCCCTGTACTTGGGAATAACCTTTTGCTACTAACTAAGCTTTGTATTTCTCCACTTTATCTTGTGCATTAAACTTCTTCTTAAACAACCAATTTCTACCAATATATTTTCTTCCAGCTGGCAACTCAACTATATCACATGCCTCATTCTTATCCAAGGCATCCATTTCTTCAACCATGGTCTTCTTCCAAAGTTTACTATCCTCTGAATTCACTGCTTCCCTGACAGTTCTGGGATCATCATCAGTAATAGATAATAAAAAAATTGGAACGGAAATCAGATGGACTATACCTTTTTGGTTTCCTTTTATCTCTCACCGATCTCCTCAATACTGGGGTATGAGGTTCTTCTTCTTCTTCTTTTGCTTCCACTTCTTCAGATGATTCAGATTTTGCATCATCCAACTCAAGCTCTATTTTCTTAGGTTCATCTTGTGTTGGTAGGAATCCCTATTTGGACACATCTTTTACCTCTTTGAAAACAACATCTCGACTGTAAACAATCTTCTTGGTTTCTGGGTTCCAAAGCTTATAACTTTTCACACCATCTTTATAACCAATAAAGATACACTTTTCATCCTTTTTATCCAACTTACTCCTATTTTCCTTTGGAAGATGTACATAAGCATCACAACCAAACACTCTAAGATGTTGAAGAGAGGGTTTCCTTCCAGACCATACCCCGTGTGGAGTTTTATCATCCAATACCGATGAAGGTGATCGATTGACCAGGTAACATGCTGTACCCATTGCCTCTGCCCAGAATTCTTGTTCTAACCTGACACCGTTGAGCATGCTCCTTGATTTTTCCATCAGTGTCTTGTTCATCCTTTCTGAAACTCCATTCTGCTGAGGAGTGTATGGAGTAGTCTTATGCCTTACTATACCACACTTTTTACAGAATTATTCGAATTCATTTCCGCATAATTCTCCACCATTATCTGTTCTCAATACCTTTATTTTCTTCTCTGTCTGATTTTCTACCAGAGCCTTAAACTCTTTAAATTTATCAAATACCTCAGATTTCTTTCTAAGAAAATAAATCCATGTGTTCCTTGAAAATCACCTATGAATGAAACATAATACATATATTTACCTAAGGATGGAACAGGAACAGGTCCAAACACATCACTGTGTATCAACTCTAAGATCCCCTTTTCTCTTGTAGCACCAGATGGGAATTTTACTCAATTTTGTTTACCATATATGCAATGTTCACAGAAATCAAAATCCAGAGTGCAATTAGACATACCTTAAACCATACCTTTACTGTGTAGTGTTCGAAGGCCCTTTTCTCCAGTATGCCCCAGTCTTTGATGCCACAACATGGTCTTCTTTTCTGGGACAATATTGGTCTTGTCTCCTTCATTTCTCTACTCAGGGACAACAAAACTATTACACCCATTAGTATAGTTTCTTCCCAACAAATTGTATAGATTTCCACACCAAAATCCCCTCATCAACACCATTGCTCCTTGTACCATCTTGCAAGTGTTCTTTCCAAATATAGTATCCGGGGAGAGTTCTAATCCTTCCATACTTTAGCAACAACTTAACCCTTCCATGTCCCATGATTTTGGCTATCGATTCATCTCCTAGGAATACATCACCACCATCATATTTTTCATATTCAGAGAACCATTCCCTGTGAGGAGTCATATGGTATGATGCACCTGAGTCGATCAACCATACATTAGTTTGCATATGTACCTGTAGATTCCAGGTAAACATCACCTCCTTCTTCAATGGAGGTTTTTTCCTCTGTGGAAGAGGTACTATCAGATCCCTTTGGTTTTTCAACCTTCTTAGACTTGCAATCTTTCTTATAATTCCCTATTTTACCACACTTCCAACATTTCCTTGAAGAGTTTCCTGAAGAATTAGATCTACATGTAGATTAGGTCTCCTCCCTAAATGATTACCAAGATTCATGTCTTGGTTATGACCTCTTACAAATAAAGAATCTGTGCTATGACTATCCATGCATTTTCGCCTCATCTCTTCAAATAAAAAGGATGAAACTACATTCTCATACTTCAATGTAGATTGAGTGGTACTACCAATTTCTACAACCAGATTATCCCAAGAGTCTGGAAAAGAACATAACAAAGTAATACACTTATCTTCTTCTACAATCATAATATTAACATAGACAAATTGACTTACTAGAGTATTAAAGGCATTTAGATGTTCTGTCACATAATCTCCATATTCCATCCTAAGATGATACAAATTATTTCGAAGAAACAACTTGTTTACCATGGACTTTGATTGATACAAATTCCCCAACTTATCCCATAGTTCCTTCGCTGTAGATTCCCCCGAGACATTCAACAACACCGACTCTGGCAGGCAGAGTCGAATAGTACTCCTTGATCTTTTGTCCAACTTCTGCCAATCTTCCTTCAACATACCAGTAGGTGGTGTACTAGTATTTTGTGTACTAGTAGGTTGTGTACCAATAGCCTGTGTGCTAGTAGATGGTGTACCAGTAGGTTGTGTACTAGGATCCACAACGATTCATTGTTCTTTGTCTACAAGAAGGTCCTCCATCATGAGCTTCCATAGCTCAAAGTTTTTACTGTTGAACTTCTCTATCTTGATTCTAGAAGAGATTACCATTCCTCTTTCTACACTCGAATAACCACTACAAAAGCTCCTACTAAACCCAGTTTTATCACAAACCCAAGATCAACTTGATCTATTAAGACTAAGCCAAACCCTCATGAACAAAGACATCCATCTGAAGCCAAAAAATGAGCTCTGATACCACATGTAAGTTTTAAACCTGTGAAGTAAAGCAATGCATATATATTCTTAAACAAAACATAATTTAATCAATGGCTCATACACAGAGTACACAAAGATTTTATACAGGAAACCGTCAACCGGGAAAACCTTTCTTATATTCATGTCTCTAATTTTAGGATTCACCATACAATATATAAAATATTTTTAGGTATTCTATAGATACCAAAACCCTAATCCATTAATCCAGGATTAATTTAGTAAACCACTAAAAATATCAAAATTCGCTAAAAATAGTAAAAACCACCCAAAAAAAATATTTCGGGGCACTGCCCCAAACGTTGCGCGTAACTAGGGGTTGGCATACCTGCCCCCCCTTGGGAACCCCCTAGGAAAGCACCTGACACATACATATGCACTAGAGGGATCGTCAGACGCAGTTGTCAAATATGACGTGCCCACACACACACATGCAAAGAATATAGCACATACCCAACATTTGAATCATGATACTAAACACTCACCCAAGTAGAACACTGCTCCATTGGTGCTTAGTTGGTCATCAATGCAACCTTCCCAATTTGCATCTGTGTAGGCAATAAGTGATAGATCATTTCCTTTTGGATACCATAATCCAAACTCTTTTGTTCCTTTGAGATATATGAAAATCCTCTTCACTGCTAATACATGTGATTCTTTTGGTGTTGCTTGAAATCGTGCCACCTGTCCAACTGCTTGCATTAAATCTGGTTTGGATGTTGTCACATATAGTAGGCTAGCAATCATTGACCTGCATTGCCTCTAATATGTAGACTTTGAATCATCATCTTTGCTCAACTTGCAACTCGTTTGCATGGGAGTGATAACTGGTTTGCAATCTTGCATTCCAAACCTCTTTAGCATTTCTTTGATATACTTGGTTTGAGAAATAAAAATTCCTTGGTTTCTTTGACGTATCTAAAGACCCAAAAAGAAGGAAATTTCTCCAAGTAATGACATTTCAAATTCATTATGCATTTCCTTTGCAAATTTCTGGCTTAACCTATCTTCAGTGCTTCCAAAAATAATATCATCCACATAAACTTCAATCAATAAAATAATATCTTGAGTTACCTTAATGTAGAGGTTGGTGTCTTCACTTCCTTTTCAAAACCCTGTCTGCTGTAGATATTTATCCATTCTAGAGTACCATGCTCTAGGAGCCTATTTTAGACCATAAAAGGCCTTCTTTAATTTATACACATAATCTACGTTCTATGACAACTGAAATCCTTCTAGTTGTTGAATTCAGACTTCTGTTGATACTGAAAGGGGGGTGAATCAGTATCAAGTACAATTTAAAAACCTTTTTCAACTTATACTTAAACCATTCAATTATATCCAATGAACAATGAACAATAGTATAAGAGTTACACCAATACACCACAATACACCATGCACAATATATGAGAAATAATACATAGTTTTGTTCAAGGGAAGTAATGAATTCCAAAGGTAGCTACAACTTCCAAATGTAAAGGGAGGGATAAACCTCCAAGAGGAAGATACAATCCTCCAATATCAAGAGATATTTGAACACTCTATCATTGCCCCTTCCTTCCACCCAAGAATATATGAGAGATAATAAAACTTTACATTAAATCATCACCATCAACCAATCATCACATAGAACTTGATAATGTTTTCTGAGACTTCTTCAATTTATGCAATTATTCAATTCTTGGAGTAATCTGATCTTGTAGATAATGTTACTCAATGTATTCTCTGAAACTCCTCTAATTTTCACTCCTTGAATCCTCCCCAAAAAGAGGTTATAGAAAGAATGGTAGACTTTATTCAATTCTGGT
>ML783419.1:276299-298854 GCA_009831015.1 Picea engelmannii | reverse complement strand
CAATCATCACATAGAACCTGATAATGCTTTCTGAGACTTCTTCAATTTATGCAATTATTAAATTCTTGGAGTACTCTGATCCTGTAGATAATGTTACTCAATGTATTCTCTGAAACTCCTCTAATTTTCACTCCTTGAATCCTGCCCAAAAAGAGGTTATAGAAAGAATGGTAGACTTTATTCAATTCTGGTCTGTTCGGAAGACCCAACTTGTACAACATGCCCCGCGCTCAATATTTAACATCTGATTCTGAAACTCGCACAAAAGAAACTACAGTCCGTACTATTTCTAATGGAAGTGGTACCACTTCATTTGGAGTCTTTATGAAAAAGTTATGACTGTTTTACCCAGAACACATGTTTATTAACTAGTTTCAGGACTGGTCACAAACCCTATATTCCACAGAGTGTATCTCCATAATTATAGAGAATAAAGAGATGAAATTTTTACCAGAGGTACCTTGATATGTATTCTAAATACCATAGCGATTTCACCATCTGAATCATTCTAGAAAACAAGTTATAGAAAAAAATGGTAAGATGACCTGAAAATAACATACCTTAGAACACATCACCAAAAGACTTCATCCTCCCTTGAAATCTGACCTTCTTTTACTTCTTCTTCCCTCTGAAATTTGACTTGTATCAAATGAATGTATAATGATGCTTATTTATAACATTTATGTCACTTCCTTTTAACATTAGGGCCGACCTGACACTTTCTTATTTTGTAATTATTTTCTTTAATTATTTTCAAGGCCTACATGTACTTCCTTTTTCAATTCACTTTGTCATCTTCAAAAATTCATTTCTCCTCAACCATGAGGATCCATGTGACGTGCCACATACCATCGAAAACAACATGATGTATACTATCCATTCACAGGTGTTGTATATGCATGTGCATTTTCCTTTATGTCCAGATACCTTTATCAATCTTGCGGTCCAAAACCCATGACTAGGGTTGACATCAATGACAACAATCAATCTTCCAACAACTTCTTCTTCAAGTTCCCCATTAAGAAAAGATAGTTTTGTGTCCATCTAATACACTTTCATATTTTTGGAGAATGCATAAGCTAAAAGCAATCAGAATGCTTCCATTATGGAAACTGGGGCAAATGTCTCTTGAAAGTTGATTCCTTCAACCTGTGCATATCCTTTACATACCAATCTATATTTGTTCCTTGTAACATGTACATCTTCATTCAATTTATTTCTGTATACCCACTTTGTGTTGATCACATTATTATCCTTTGGTCTTGGAATCAATTCCCAAGTGTCATTTTTCTCTATTTTATCCAATTCCTCATCCATGGCCTTATTCCAAAATTCATCCTTGTTGGCCTCTTCAATACAGGTTAGTTCAATCGTAGATGAGAGTACTAGGTGCGTTTGTTCTGGTGAACAAATTCTTCTTCTAGTCTCAACTCCTGCATCTTTGTTTTCGATAATCTGATCTAGAGGATGATTCTTATGTACTCGTCTGCTAGGTGTCTTTGGAGGCACTTGCTGAACTTTATCTTCTGCTTCTGTCAGATCCTCTTCATATTCCCCTTCTACTTCTTTTTCATATTTTGCTTATTCTTCATAAAGCCGCTCCATTGATTCATTTTATTCTTCCTTAAATTCTTGTCTACCTGTTTCATCAATTGTTATGCTGATGCTTTCAACAACTTTGTTCAATATCAGGTTGTAACACTTGTATGATTTCTTTTTACTTGAGTAACCAAAAATTACTCCTTTGTCCACACGAGAATCAAACTTTCCCATTCTGCCATCTTCTCTTTTGATGTAGCATTTTCTTCCAAAAACTATGAAGTGCTTCACATTTGTTGGTCTTCCTTTCCATAGCTCATAGGGAGTTTTGTCAGTGTTGTTTCTGAGCATTACTCTATTTTGAATTTTAACTGTTGTATGCACTTCCTGTGTCCAAAAGTTATCTGTCAATTTGGAATCCATTAGCATTGTTCAAGACATTTCATGTACTGTCTTGTTCTTTCTTTCAACAACTCCATTATGTTGAGGTGTCCTAGCAACAAAGAATTGTCTTTTTATTCCATGTCTGCTACAGTAGTCCATAATTCCTTTGAATTGAACTCTCCTCCATTGTCATATCTCAATAATTTGATTTTTGAATCCATTTCATTTTCAACCATTTCCTTGTAGAGCTTGAAGTTTTCAAAATCTTCTGACTTATTCCCGAGAAAGAAAACTACAGTCATTCTTGTATAATCATCAACTAATAAAATAAAGTATTTCTCACCTTTTAAAGCCTTTGTTTTAGTTGGTCCAACTAGATCAGTATGCACACTTTCTAGTGGTCTTGTCGTTGAATGTTCTTTTGATTTAAACCTGGTCTTTGTTTTCTTTCCTTGTTGACAATGCTTGCATAAAGTGTTGGTTGGTTTCATGATCTGGGGCATTTATCTAACTGCTTCCATTTTGCTAACTTTGACAAGGTTATCAAAATGTATGTGACACATTCTTCTATGCCATAGCCAACTTTCATCTTCCTTTCCTAGGCACCACTTTCCATTTCCAATTTCACTTAATACATATATGTTGCTTGAAGTTCTTGCAGTTGTTGCAATCAATTTTCCTAAACCTTGTTTTCTTATCTCGCACTTTTGTGAATCTAAAGTAACTTTATGACCTTGGTCACACATTTGACTCACACTTAGAAGATTATGTTTCATATATTCTACTAGTAGAACATTTTCTTCCTTGGTATTCTTATTCCTAATTCTAACTGTGCCTTTTCCAATGATTTTAGTTGAATCATCATTTTCGAAGGAGATTGATCCATCTCTTTCCTTTCTAAATGTTAGAAACATATCTCTATCACATTTCATGTGTTTTGAACAACCACTGTCAACATACCAACCACGTTTCTTGTGCTTAGCTTGCAGAGAGAATGTCCATTCTTCATTGCTATACTAATTCTGCTTTCTTATCCATGTCCTTTTCTAAGGTTCTTGTCTATGACTGTTGTTGTTCTGTTGTGGTTCTCTAGGATGTAATTTCATTATGCAATCTTTGGACATGTGTCCAAAATTATTACATTTGTATCATTCCACTTCAGTGCTCAAATATTCAAACCTGTTGTAACTTCTTCTCTGTGTTTCACTAGGCCTTCATCGATAACCCTTGTGTATGAATTTCAAAGTTGTTTATGTTCCTGCTGTTAGCTCTACAATTCACAGCTTTATGTCCAAAATTATTACATGCATAACATAAACCAAAAAAATATAGTTTGATACCTGGGAGTTGAAGATATTTTGAAAGGAGGTACTCTTATGAATCCTTCTTCTTCATGAGGCCTATCTATTTCTGTCAGTCGTTGATTCTGAAATCCGAATCTTCTCGATGGAGGAGTGTCCCTGTAATTTTATTTTTATACCTTCCTATCCCCTTTGATTGTTTCTGCATAGATTTTTGGATATGTTTCTTGTTGTGTTGTTTTGGAGCTTGATCCCTTTTCTGTCTGATTATATCCAAGTTCAGACTTGTCATGATGAGGTTTTTGACTGTTGATAATGTCATTCAAATCTTTTTAGTTGTTCTGCATATTTTTCTTTTGAAGATCATTTCTTAATGTGACAATTTCTTCTTCCAAATTTTCAATGATCCTGTCTCTTCCCTAGCTATTCTTTGAGTCCTTCTTCAATTATTTTATCTTCTTCAATTTGAACCTTCAAATTTGTGATCATTTGTTCTAGTTCTTCAGTGTCTTTTTTCTTGTCTAGTTCCGCTTGTAGTTTCTTTTTTTTCTTCTTTTCTCTTCTGATAACTTCTATGGCACACAACAATTCTTCTTGGTAGTCAACTTCTACCTCTTCATATTCTTATTTGGCCTATTCATATTCTTCTTCAGAGTCTTCTTTATCAGAGTCTTGTATTACCATTAATAGAACTCTTTCTGTATCATTTTCAATGACTTCATCTTCATCTGATGATGAGATGCCTTCTTTGGTGCATAAGCTTTTCTTGAAAAAATTATGCGTGGTTCTTTTTCCTTTATATGTTTATTTTCTATTTGAGTAACCTTCATCTCTTCTCTTTTTCTTATGAGGATATTTGTTACCAAAATGATTAATATCATCACAATTAAAACGAATCAAAGGAATCTTACCTCTATAATTGTCGTTGGTTCCCTTGTTTAATCTTCTGAAAAAGTTGGCCTCTTCTTCATCATCTCCAGAGACGTCACTGTTGTTTCTATGTTATTTTCCTTTTTGATTTACCTTTTGCTTTCACCTTTTGGATGCTTTGAAGGCTGCTTCTTTTATATCTAGATTTTCCTATTCAGTTCTCATTTCATATGTTGTGAAGATTCCATGTAGTTCATCCATGCTTATTGAGTTTAGATCTACTCTTTCTTCCGGTGCTGATATCTTAGGGTCAAATCTCATAGGAACATATCTTAATACCTTTTGAACAATTATAGATTCTTTGATTTCTTCTCCCAATCCCAATATTGAATTTACTATTTCATCGACTCGTAAAAAGTGAGTTGTAATACTCTCATCTTCCTTCATCTTTAGTTTTTTGAACTGACCTCTGTAAGTTTGAAGCTTTGTTTCTTTGACTTTTGAATATCCTTCATAAATATTTTGAAGTTTGTCCCAAATCTCTTTAGCAGATTTACAATGTGCAACTTTGGTGAATACCGATTCTCCAAGACCATTCATAAGTGCATTTGTGGCTTTGGAATTATTCTCACCGAGTTTCACTACTTTGTCATTTGTTGGCGAAACTGCTGATGTTGTGTATCCATCTATAATTGATTGTCAAATTTCAAATCCATGTGCCTGTATATATGTCTTCATCTTTATGATCCAAAATGCATACTTCTGTCCATCAAACTATGGTATTCCATTTTTATACATGTTATTTCTCTTCATGATATACCTTTCAGTGGTTAAAGTGATTTATGAAGGAACCTGCTCTGATACTAATTGTTGGATTACTGAGAGGGGCAGCGAATAAGTAATAGAGAAATATAATCATTTTTAACCATATAATGCAAGTGTTATATCAATGTAGCATTATCATCCAATATTTGCAGAGTAAATAAACGATGAAAAAATGAACAATCATACACATAAATAGTACACCAGTTTTTTTACGTGAAAACACAAAGTGGGAGAAAACTACAGAATGATTTTTCTTATATGTATTGAAGAATTACATTCATTGGAGGCACCAACTTCCTTTTTTTTTCCAGCTACAACTGGAAGGAGGCTCCAACCCCCTAATTTCTCAGGCTACAACCTGAGGGAAGCTCCAACTCCCCAATTCTTTGGCTATGACCATAAGGAGGCTACAACCCCCTATGTTCTCCAGCTACAACCGAAAAGTGGATACAACCACCTATCCTTTCCTCGTCCAAACGCCCTGACGTATAAGTAGAATGATGGAACCACTGTCACACTATCACTGTGAGATATACTGCTGTAAACCTGTACCAATCAACCTGCACCAAAAAACATGAACCATGCATCAACCATTGTTGAGTCTCAATATTGACACCTCTATTTCCCTATATTACCCTCTGTCTAAGTCAATTTTACCTATGCTATGTATATAATTGATTGTTTCCTCCACAAATACACTTAATGACCTTGTTCAGGTCCATAAGAGGTAACTTATGGTTAAGGCTTGTTTTTTTTTTTTTTATTGAGTTAATTTGATTAAAATAGTTGATTTTTCATGGTCCTAATCATTTGATCTTAAGAAACATTGATTAGGTACCAAAAAAATCGCATAACATTGATCCAGTACTGCATGGGTGTCTAATCCGGTACCAACTATGTTAATCCAGTACTAGACATAATTCAAAATTTTTGAATGTTTCTAGAATACAATCAGACACATGGATTTTGTCCAAAACGATGTTCTCATGTAGACACATGTGTCAAAATTCACCCATCTCTCACGTGTGGACCTCTAGCTCAAGGGGAACAATTCAACCTAAAATCGTCAAATATTTCTAAACTTCCATATTGCACCTTGATTTTCATGCAGATGGAAGAATATCTTACAAAACCATCCAATGGGTTTTTAAAAAATATATCCAGCTACAAAAACCATAAATAGTTTCTACAAATTCACAATGGATAGAGAGATATCGAAGAATCTTTAACCCAAATTTGTAATATCTGGTGAAAATCCCAGATTTTGTGCATAAACAGTTTGAACGAATTCTGAGTTGGGGGATTTCTTCTGATCCATTCCCATTGAAATTATTTGTATAAATATGAAGGAAGGAGTATTGGAAGGGGAGAGGAATTACTATGATGTAAGATTGGTTTTTGGAGAATGATATACATTGTTATTCTTGGAAATGAAATGTTGAGTTTCTGATCCACTTAATCAATTGAAGGAATGCAAATGTTGTTTGTGCAATTTATGGGTATGATTAGAATGCTTTAGTATGCTATCGTTTTAGAGGTGTCTTGTTGGTTCGACAAGGGCCCACAATACCAACTAAAGTAAGCCTCTCTATATATTCTTTATCTGATTGTGTGAGTATTTAACATGTATGTTTTGTTAATGTTTTTTAAATGCATTAAACACGAAATCTCTTGCTTTTGAATTAGTGTGAGCAATTAGTTTCCTTTCTTTTCCTGTAGGATAACATTTAAGAATCTGATGTGTGGGATTGCTTAGTAAACAAATATTGTTATTCTGAGTGTGAGACAATAGTGTTCTTAGTGGGTACATAAATAATAGGACTTCATATTTTTACTTCATGTTCCATAATGAAGCCTTTCAATTATATTGATTGTTTTCTGTACTACACAAGTTTGTTTGAATTACATGAAGCTGGAATTGATTTTGATTTCAAGAATGATTAGAGTTGATTGTTATTTACTGTTTTGATTGCCATAGGAGACAAGCTTCTCAAATTTGTCTCTCTAATTCATGAGCGTGGAATGAATAGACTTGTTCCTTAAGATAGAATCCTTTGATTGATTGTTTTTCTTAAGAAGTTTTATTATCAGTTTTCTTTTCTAAGTTTGAAGTTGTGTGAAGCATTTGGATATCCTAAAACATTGTGTTAATTGTTGATTAGTTTAGTTGCTACAAGGGGACAGATGCAAAGTCCATCTCTTTTATTTCATGAGCCTTTGAATGGATAGATTCATTACCTGAGAAAAAACCTTTAGATCACATGCTTGTTGGATTATGTTTATGAGTTTTGTTTTCTGATCTTTAAGTTGTGTGAGGAAGATAGATTAAAAAGTTGTAAAACATAGTATTGGTATTGATTGTTTCTTCTTTATGATATACTCATCAGACATATGAACCTATCTGTTATCGACACATATAGTGCATCAAATCTATTGATTACGAATCCTGGATTGACATTTAAATGAGTGTAAGATATATATTGAACACATTTATACACCAACATTTTGGCCCCGTTGTCGGGGAGTTGTAAACGATAATTGGTAGTATTTGAATTAGATTGATTTAATGATTTTGGATTGGTTTTATGGATGACCTAAGGGCAGAGAGAATATGGTAAGACATGCGGGAAGAGCACACACATCCACTTTGGTGGGGTTTCTCCAAAGTTAGGTTGTCCTCTCTTCTTTTGATGCAAGTGTGTTTTTCCTTCTTTTATGCAAAATTGTGTTTTCATGATGGGCTAACTTGTACGAACTGATAACCTAGTGACAACAGGGTCCCAGTAATGCAAGGAGTTCAAGTTTGGTGTGTTTTATTTCTGCAAATAGTTTTAATTTGTTATTTTTAATATTCAAATCTTTGATGATAAATCATTTTTGGGGTGTTGTAAGAACCCCCGAGTACTAGGTTGTGCTGCGAGATAGGGATCAATAACCAGCTAGAGTAATTCAAGGATGATTAAGAGCTTGAAGAATGTTCCTCCATGAACTTTCTCGCATTCTAGTAGTAACTGGAATATCCGCCTCTCAGGAAGAACATATCTTGACAGTAGCCAAGAATTTAGTTGTCTCTCCACAAGAAGATTTAGAAGTCCCTTCAAATTTATATTGTGAATTATTTGAGGAGACTCAAGAATCATGGATAGAATGCAATAAAGAGAAACCATTGGAACCTCAGATTGATGAGTTCTTAGCATGCCTCTCAACAGATCCTGTATGTACATCAGAGACCAATCATATTGAAGAAAGTACTATGCGTGACATGGAAAAGGAGGACAAGTTGTGTGACTGAATCAAGGAAGGGAAACGAGAATATCTTGATCCTATTGAAAGATGGTTCCAATTAGTTTTCAGTCCACACTACTCTGTTACTTTTTGTTTGATCTCATCATCAAAGAAGTTGGTCATTCATACTATGGTATGCATTAAAATTTATCTTTTAAAACCGAGTATGGATATATTTCTAACCCTGCTACGCACATGGCTTCACTAGAAATTTTTCTATACTTGAAAAAAAGATCTTGCTCTTTTCTCAAGTAGGGTATGAAAATGAATAAATAGCTGCATATAGTTAGTGGTTCAGTTTAAATTACAGTGCAACAGTTCTTTTATGTTTTATGAATCAGCAGGGAATGCCAACAATTGACAAGGAAGCTTGTTGGAAAGAAGGAGGTCACTATTCACATGCTCGATCTTTGTTCTTATAGCAAGTTGCTCGCTAACAAACATCTCAAAGGAAACAACATGATTTTTTTTCTGGTACCGGGATTGCATACAAGCAATATATCAACAATGTCCCAGTAGCCCAGATGCATTCTTCAAATCTAGTCATGCACACTCAAATTTTCCGGATGGTCTTCATAGCTCAAGTTCCTGCAAAAATAACTCAAAATTTAGATATGTAAGTATCAAATCCAAGGGTGACTTGAGGTAAGCATTTTTTTTATCCTTCTGATTTATTGAAAATGAAGGAAATTTATCATAAAGACAACATTTCAAGCTTGTTATTCTACCATTTGTCCCTGCCTCTTATTTTCGTAATCCCACCAATACCCACTTATAACCCCACATGTGTCCCTTTTGTTTTTAAATTTGCTTCCATAAAACCCTTCACCATTCTATATTTTGCTCAACTAATGGTTGTGAAGTGTTGAAAAAGTGCACCCTTCTCTCTACTATGAAAACTTGTAAGTTGTGTGTGAAGGGCTATAGGGGCAAGATCAACAATAGAGCAGGCATGTTAATCTTCCAAGATCAAAGAATTTTTTTTAGTATGCATATATGGGATCAAGTGTCATGTCCATTATGCAGCTAATAATGAAAATCCTAGAGAAATTGACATACTTTTGGAACATCATATAGTGCAGTTATAGTCTGTTGATTTACAATAGCAATACATACATTTTGGGATCCCACTTGCAACCTCATAAATCCAATTTTTTGTAATATTGTCATCAACCATGAATTGGAAACAGAGTTGCCAAGATTGTTGTTTCTCAAATGTTGGAACTATTCAGTAAATTCCTATCTATGTGCCTATGTGATTTTGGATATCATCTTGAGATATGGTAAGAGCACTTGCGCATCATCCCATACACTATTCCAGAACCTTGATCATTGGATGTTGAATTTCGAGAAGAAAGTCTTGATAGAGAGCTACAAGAAGTACGAGATGATCTCCAAGAAGATATGCGAGTGCAGGAGAAGTTATGACCCTTGTTATTATTGTGGGGGAATTTAAGTTGAAATTTCATTCAATGTTTTCTTTTGAATGATTTCTATTACTATTCACTTATTGCATTTGGTTTGATCAATTGATGAATGTATGTTGAGGATCAACAACATGTATTTGTAGTGATCTTATGAATATCATTGATGGATTTGCTGCTGAATCTCTTTGAGATCACTGCATGGAAAATATAAGACTTGAAATCACGATTCGATCTAGGAACAATAGTGCACATGTTAGCCAACATTGTTAGGAACCATGGAGTAAGGTCTTCAAGCTGCATTCCATCATTCAAGTCAATTTGTAGAGGCATAGGCAATGGAAAAATTACTGGAATTCCTCCCTTATGAAGAACTAACACCAAGTACTTATCAAACATATCCATATTCTCAATTGTGACATTTCCAACCACTTGGACCACACTCTTCCATTTATTTGAGGCTATATTCCCAACACTACATCAAGCCAATTGATTAGGGGCATTGGTTAGAATGTAAAAGAAACCATAATGATGTTCCACAAGCTATTGCACACGAGACTCCCTTTATTGTATCCTTTGCAGCCCAGCTCTCATATTACCTTAACGCATCAAATAGACCTCTGATGATATTCTTGAATTCCGAAACATACCTACATGAACATAACCAAGTTGTTATGCAATCTCATTCCATTCAATCAAAAATTCATCCCTGTAACAACTCCTAAGATAATAATGGAATGATGTGACTAAACCAGGTTGTCTTTACACTCTCCTACATAGAAATGGATATTCCTTTCCTTCAGGAATGCACTGGTAATATAACTAGGTACCCCAATTCTCTAGGGGAGTCGAGATCTCTAGAGGCATTCTGGACTGCATCTCGGTCTGCAATTGTTGTTGTAGTTCTATGGTGTCTACCATGAAAGATTAAGTGTAACTATTTTCATCTTGAAAATGGCGAGTGAGAGCAGGGTCTTGGAGGTTGGAAATCCATTGATAAGGATTGTACCATGTCCTCCCATGTCCAGAGATGGAAACTGGGATCTTCCTGGTCACTGGACCTTTGAGGACATTAGAGTCTTGGTGAACAGATGGTGTTGATTTTTTTTTATTTTTTTCTTGCACAAAAGCAATGGAAATGGACAGGATGGGGTCGAGAAAAAAGGATATCGAGAGTGGTGGATCAGACACCTTTGAAATTTTCTAATTCTCATGTTCATTGTTTCATTTTGGATTCATTATCATATTTAGGAATCAGTTTGAGTGATTGCAGTAGGTTGGTGTTGCTGTGGGTTTAAGTTTCGTTTACTTTGGGCATTTTCTTTTCAAACTCTTTGTCTTGATTTTATAGACTTGGAAGATAATTTTGATTCTGAGAATGAAACCATCCATATAAATGGTTATACATGTATTATCATTGTTGGTATCAAGGATCTTCTGCATCTTGGTGTCAAAGAAGTTGTTGTAGTCTATAGAATGGCAGGTATTACAGTAAGAATGGTTGTTGGCGACAATATTAACACAACACGACCAATTGCAACATAATGCAACATTTTTACATATGGGTTCAATTGTAATTATTTTTGATGCAACAACCTCTACCTCTTTAATGGATGGTCTTGATTGGCAAGTTGTTAAATATATTGCGGCATCCATGAAGTGGTTGAAGGAAAATGGTTGGAGTAACAATTGTTTTGCAAGGGTAGTGCTTTATCTATTGCAAATAATGTGTTGTTTCGAGAAGTCAATAGTGTTGTTGCATTCTATGGTGTTCCTTCTCCACAACTTGCAATTCCATCATCAACAAAAGCATCTGTGCATGCTCATTTTGGAGAACTTGATGACTTTGTTGCGTTTTCAAATGTGACAACAACTAAATCTTTGGAGAATCTGAAGGTACATGCATGTATATTTGATTTCTGAAAATGCATCTAACTTGAATATTACAACTTTCGAGAAGACCACACAATTGGAAATATCATTTTCATGCAAATGAGATCTTTTCTAGCTACAAATTGCCACATCTGTTATACAAACCAGTCTTCCCCAATGCATGCTTATAACTTGACAATTGATGATCTGGATTAATCATTTGAAAAATATCTTTTGAGGATGAATTGGTGTGCTTTCAATCAAAAAATCAGTAGGATTCTCAACATCTTCAGTCTTTCCAGCAAGCTGAGCATTCAAAGGTCGAAGCATCAACTCATTTTGAGAAAAATTTGAGGCTGGATATTTTGAATTCATGATGAATATGGATTTGCTATGGACAATCCCGATGATCTCAACCCTCTGAGTAGTTTTTTTTAGTGTCTCGCATTGTTTTTCATGAGGCCATGAAAAACCTCAAGCATGGGGGAGTGGTTGTTGAGACAGTAGTAGTTAGGATTATTATTTTTGTAATAAAAATGAAGTGACAATAGGAGCAGTGATCAACCTGGTCCCAAAAGAGGAGGCTTCTAAAATATCAACATGTGGTCATCCAATTACATAATACCCTCTTATTATAGAGCTTGGAGCCCAGTCACCAAATTATTTTTCATTTTTCCGATGTAAACTCAGAGTTCCTACATCTAGTGTTGGTATTTGTTACATCTACATGGTTTTTTTTTCCAGTTGAATCAGATCACAAGTTCTCTTCCAGAACACCAGAAAACACCAGCTAATTCTACAGGTACAACCTACAAAATTTTCAGAAGCACTATCACCAGGTACTGTGTCAAAATATCTTCAAGTACTAGAATACAATGTTCACCTCTGTGTTCATCCGATACCAATGATCATTTATGTGCTATTCTGGTACCGAATCATCTTGCTACGCTCATCTGGTACTGGACCACATCCGGTACTGAACAATGTCTCCATGTCCATCCGGTACTGAAGAAGAAACCCTACGTTATTTTGGTACTGGTCATAACCCTGTGCTCATGAGGTACCAAAAGAGGAGGTCTATGCTATTCTGGTACTAAGCAAAACCCTGTGTCGATTTGATACTCAAGTGATATGGTACTGGTAATAAGGTGATGGTAGCTCTAATCATGTATTCAAGTTTTGCTGCTTGATTTAAGTACTAGGACATATAAATTCAACATTTTTCATTTTAAGGCTATTTATGTAGTAAACATATGGTTACTCTCAATCATTGCATGCTCCCTACCATGAATTTTTGCAAGCCCTTGTATACATCTCCTCGTATAGAAATGATTCATCCCATCACTCTATTTTGGCCTTGTCCTGTGCTTAACATCATTTTCACTTCAGATAATTGGAGGCATGAGCTAATCTATTCATGTTCTTTCTATCAAGGATCATTTAAGTCTTGTGTTGAATTGTTCTTTACTCTCATGTACATCTTCCTCCTACATTTCTACACTCACCCATAAATGAATCATCCTTGCTATCCTTTAAAGAAGATATTTCCACATTTAGCTCGATTTGACAATGGGTGTACTTGTCTTATTACCTCATCATTTTGAAGAAGTGATTTCCAATTGAAATATCCATTGAAAAGTGGTGACACCATTATGTCAAATACTAACCTAGTTGATTCAAACAAGTTTTTATCCAAGTTTATCTTTACAATTTTTCCTTGGGAGGTATTGATGAAAAGCTCATGTGGTGGACCACCCTTGCAAAACCGCAATGAACTTTCATGAGAACCCTAATAGGATTAACTAGAGGGACCTATTAGTCAGTATCTGAGATGTTCCATTATACATTGAATAGCTGATATTTAAGTTGAATGTAGATGATGTCACCCTTGGGATAATTGTAAACAATTAATTATGTGCCTAATAACTCAAAAACACTCTCGTACCACCTACCTTCCTTATACTCTAAAACTGTCAATGAGCAGTATACATAATTCTGAATCTTTTGAGTAATATAATAAAAAGGAAGTATAAGGAAGTACAAGTAAACCCGCCGAGGTACTGAACATGCCTACTGGTAGTGGGGCCATGCTTGTATGGTACTAAGGTAAACCCGCTAGGGTACTGAACATGCCTACTGGCATCGGGGCTATGTCGGGTAAAGGGAGTTGAAAAAAACATAAAGTGGCACACTTAAAACTGAACAAAAACCCTTGGGTCTCATTCTAAAGAAATCACTATCAAATCAAGGCTAGGATATGACCTTTATATCTCTCGAATGATGTTCTTAAGAACCTTTAAGTATCCACTTTAGAGTTCTATCTTTAAAAATAAATAGGTTTGCATGAGAAGTGGGACCCTCAGTATGTGTAATTCACCTTACCTAAGCAAGAAGAGCTTCATCTCTAAAAACTTGGATAAGAAACGAGTTAATCATCTTGGGATGTATTCGTTTATGTGTTCCTCTCTTCAAATGAGATCTAAACTATGCTTACATCACTTTTGTTTCAATGGTAATCTAACCAAGGGGGCCTATTAGTCAAAGTCATTCTGAAAACTCTTGGCCACTATCCTATAATCATATCAGAGTCACAGTCAACACTTTCTCCTAACTTTGATCGAAAACAGATAAGAGAAGACTTAATGTCAAATTACTAACAGATCTAATCTATTATCCATGACTCAAATTTTCTGTCATAACTACTTTTCCATGGGTAAGAAGTGTGAAGCATAAGCTAGGAATTTTATATTGTTTAATGAGAACTTAGGAGCTGAAGAAGGATGAAACTTCAGGGAATGCTTGATCGAGTGAGGAACATCATCAATTATGAATTTTTGAAGATCATTGTTGCATGAGGACATGCAATGAATTAAGCATGGGGGAATGTCGAGTCTTAGTATTGACACCTCTATTTCCCTATATTACCCTCTTTTTGAGTCAATTTACCTATGCTATGTATATAATTGACTGTTTCCTCCACAAATACACTTAATGACCTCGTTCATGTGCAAAAGAGGTAACTTATGGTTAAGGCTTGTTTTGTTTGATTTTTATTGAGTTAATTCGATTAAAATAGTTGTTTTTTCATGATGCTAATCATTTGATCTTAAGCAACATTGTTCAGGTACCAAAAAAATCGCACAACATTGATCCAATACTGCATGGGTGTCTAATCCGGTACCAACTATGTTGATCTGGTACTAGACATAATTCAGAATTTTTAAATGTTTCTAGAAGACAATCAGGCACATGGGTTTTGTCTAGAACGATGTTCTCATGTAGAAACATGAGTCAGAATTCACCCATCACGCACGTGTGGACCTCCAGCTCAGGGGGAACAATTTATCCTAAAATCGTCAAATATTTCTAAACTTCCATATTGTGCCTTGATTTTCGTGCAAATGGAAGAATGTCTTACAAAGCAATCCAATGGGTTTTTATAAAATATATCCAGATACAAAACCCATAAATAATTTCTACAAATTCACAACGGATAGAGATATATCAAAGGATATTTAACCCAAATTTATAATATCTGGTGAAAAACCCAGATTTTGTGCATAAACAGTTTGAACGAATTCCGAGTTGGGGGATTTGTTCTGATCCATTCCCATTGAAATTCCTTGTATAAATATGAAGAAAGGAGTACTGGAAGGGGAGAGGAATCACTATGATGTAATGTTGGTTTTTGGAGAATGATATACATTGTTATGCTGGGAAATGAAATGTTGAGTTTCTGATCCACTTAATCAATTGAAGGAATGCAGATGTTGTTTGTGCAATTTCTGGGTATGATTAGAACGCTTTAGTCTGCTATCATTTTAGAGGTACCTTGTTGGTTCAGCAAGGTCCCACCGTCCCAACTAAGGTAAACATCTCTGTATATTCTTTGTCTAATTGTGTGAGTATTTAACATGTATGTTTTGTCAATGTTTTTTAAATGCACTAAACACATAATCTCTTGCTTTTGAATTAGTGTGAGCAATTAGTTTCCTTTCTTTTCCTGTAGGATAACATTTAAGAATATGATGTGGGATTTCTTAGTAAACAAACATTGTTATTCTACGTGTGAGACAATAGTGTTCTTAGTGGGTACATAAATAATAGGCCTTCATCTTTTTACTTCATGTTCCATAATGAAGCCTTTCAATTATATTGATTGTTTTCTGTACTACACAGGTTTGTTTGAATTACATGAAGCTGGAATTGATTTTGATTTCAAGAGTGATTGGATTTGATTGCTATTTACTATTTTGATTTCTATAAGAGACAAGCTTCTCAAATTCATCTCTCTAATTCATGAGCCTGGAATGAATAGACTTGTTCCTTAATATAGAATCCTTTGGTTACCTCAGTCACCTATAGATATTCAATATGTTCAAATGTTATTTAAAATGAGAGAGCCTTGCCTCTAATTTATACTCTCCAAGTAGCTTCCTTAGAAGCATCTTCTAGGCCACTTTATCCACATAGTCACCTATGCCCAACTTTGCCCAATTTGCCACTTGTCCATGTATCCAATAGCCACTTGACCACTTAACCCATTTTCCTCATTTTAGGGTTAACCTTCTTATAACCACTTTCCATAGTTAGAAAGTTCTCTATTTACTTTATTATTTAAATAATCCTCCTTGACTTTTTCACTTCACTTTATTATTTAAATAATCCTCTTTAATTTTGTCAGTTCACTTTATTATTTAAATAATCCTCTTTGACTAGCCACAAACCTTATTTTCCACGAAGTGTAACTCAAAAAATAGAACAACCCACAAGCTGAAATTTGCACCATAGCTACTTGGATATGTTTCCTCAATGAACTCGAAATTTCACAGTCTGAATCATTATAGAAAAAATGTTATTGCAAAAATGGTGAGATGACCTGTAAATAACATACCTTAGAAAGCATCATCAAAAGAATTTATCCTCCCTTGAATTTCAACCTTACTTTACCTTCCCTCTGAAATTCGGCTTAGGTATCCTTTGGTTACCTCAGTCACCTGTAGATATTCAATATGCTAAAGTGTTATTTAAAATGATAGAGCCTTGCCTCTTATTTATTCTCTCCAAGTAGCTTCCTTAGAAGCATCTTCTAGGCTACTTTGTCCAAATAGTCACCTATGTCCAACTTTGCCCAATTTTCCACTTGTCCATGTATCCAATAGCCACTTGAGAACTTAACCCATTTTCCTCATTTTAGGGTTAACCTTCTTATAACCACTTTCCATAATTAGAAAGTTCTTTATTTACTTTATTATTTAAATAATCCTCCTTGACTTTGTCACTTCATTTTATTATTTAAATAATCCTCTTTGATTTTGTCACTTTATTATTTCAATAATCTTCTTTGACTTTGTCACTTCAGTTTATTATTTAAATAATACTCTTTGAATTTGTCACTTCACTTTATTATTTAAATAATTTCTTCTTTGCAAGAACTTTTACTTCTTTGACATTTTGGGGTTTCAAGCCAATCATATGAGGGTCCTTCAACTTCGTAAGGCCATAACTCTCAAACCGTGAGGAGTTATGTGACGTTCCACATACCACCGGAAATGGCATGACATGTACTATCCATATAGAATAGTATTACCTACAAATATATCAAAACTCATACCATTATACATCAAAAAAACTTGGGTCCATTACCCAAACCTTTGTTCTATCAGAATTCGCTATCAAAATTTCTTCAAGGGTTGACATCAATGAAAACCAACGCAATTAATCAACAAATTGTTCATAGCAATACTTTTCTTTTTGAATAGTATCTTCTAAGGTATTTGGCTCATCAAACTCAATTATGTCCTGGTAGGACTGACGTAAGACACTAATGAATCATTGCAATTTTACCTTTTCATCCTTTATGTAGGGAACATACCTCATCAGCTCGATAAATTTGTTGATATAATCATCTATGGTGAGTTTCCCCAGCTTTAGTTCATAGAATTCCTTGGTCTTTCCATCAAAGTAATTTTTTGACATGTACTTCTTCTTGAATTATTTCTCAAATTGTTTCCATGACAAGTCCTTCTCATGGACTCCTTTCACATTCCTAAGGTCCTCCCACCAAATGGAATATTTCCCATTCAAGTTGAAAATAGTTATCTGAACCTTTAAGTTTTCATAGTATTCATGGACTCAGAAGTACTTCTTCAAGCCAAGTAGCCAAACTTCTGCTTCTTCCCCCTTCTTAATCTCTCCATCGAAGGTGCGTGGTTTAGTTTTCTTGAATTCTTTAGGGTCACAACTCTTGGAATGTTTCCTGTTATTTCCTCTTTTATGAGAATGAGAACTAGTTTTTCCACTAGAAGATTCCTTGGATTTATCAGTGTCCTCACTAGAGGAATATTCCATTGAATGTCTCTTGGCTCCATGTTGGTCCTTCTTTGAGGTGCTCCTCCTGGTGTGGCCACTTTCAGGACCATGCTTATGTATCTTAGGTGGACTTGGAGTTTTCTTAGTATGATGCTTGTCCACATGACTGGAAGCTAGACCATGTTGCAGTTTCCTTTGTATATCTGATAGAATTTGCAGTAGGACTACATTAATTTCTATCCGCTTTTCCTGCTCCTTGATCAACCTTTCATTGTCATCCTTATAACTCTGTAATTCTGCCATGAGGATTCTTACAGTTTCTACCAAATTTGGAGGATTTTCCGCCACCCTCCTTTCATCATATTCTTCCTCTCTATTGTGGGAGATCTCCCCCAAATCCAGATGTGTCACCATCCTTTACGTTGTAGTTCTCCTTTTGTTCACTGAATGCTTGAGTGATGATAATTTTTTTATGTTAGTCACTAATCTACCAATTCAGGAACAACACATATCATTGCAAGGTGAAGTCAATTATTTATTTGGAAACATTAACAACCTACAATGCAAACTTACAAAGCATCTATCAACAGTAGAAGGTTTCGTTCCTCTCTTCAGTAGAGGTTCATACAAATTTCTTATACAGGGGAGTAAGGTAGGGAGTTGCCCCATAATTTCTCTAATAATATTTTTATGTGACTCGTGCATGAGCCCAAGAAGGCCAAGTGTTGTTCCATTTATCTAATACCAATTTGTAACACACCCAACCCATAAATACTCTTTCTAGGGATGGGGCATCAAATATTCGCATTTCCTTTGGTTCATTTTCAATCCCTTACAAAGAAGAACCATCCTATTCTACTCCTTCAAAGTTTACATCTCCCATTACATGTTTAAACCAATTAGCAGGGTCCTCCTCGTGACCTTAGGCTGAAAACCAGGAGCTAAGAGTCTTCTTAGCAAAGGTTTCAACGCTTCATAAATCCCGAGCTTCAGGAGTTCCAACAGTGTTTTCGAATTTCCCAGATCATCGAACAGTGGAGTAAATCAATGTTCCACATCCTCCATCGAGATCCTATGGTTAAAAAGGGGCTCGATATTCGGCGTGGAACACTCTTTCTTTATAATCCCCGAGCTCCCAAAATATCACCACGTGGCCATAGAACTTCGATGATTAACATTGAATGTCCTATGTTTTGGTGTTTCGGCTGTCGGCGGTCATCATTGGTCCATTGGTGTTCGAAGATCAAGGATCATCATTGGACCTTCCTTTATCAACCTACACTCAAATCTTTCAAATTCTCGCCACATGGCTTTGGCTCTTTGGCAGTCAACAATTTACGTCGAACACTCCTATATGGTACCAAATCCTAAATCTTCTGAACTCTAAAGTTATCCAAATTCCCAGGGTCCCAATTACATCACCAACCATGTTGTCCAGGTAAGCACGAACCAGTATCTGACACGCGAAGAGGGTCGAGGGGTGACACATGTCCTCGATAGGGGGCGACACATGTCATGCTCTAACAAGCACAATGGGTATGTGAATTATCATCCAAAACTGGGTGACACATGGAACGTGTAATGCAGGTCCATGTCATATCAAATGGCTTCATCAAGACACATCATCATATAATGATAAATGATCAGTCCTTCAATCTAATAGTCTGTAAGATTCCACGTAGATACATAGATCTACGGTTCTCATTACTTTGTGGATCCTGATTTAGAGCTTACCAAATACACTTCCTATCAACAACCGAGATCTATTTTGGCATTCAAAACTTCGACAATTTTAACTCCTTGAAAACCCTTGGCCAAATTCCTCTGGAGTACAAAGTCTCCAAACCATGGGATCTCTTTCTATGTACCCATTCATCCAATGGTCCTCGTCACTTCAACAGTTCGACATTCAGGATTTTGGCATGTATCTCCCAGCTTTCCTTCCAGACCATGCCGAATATATTTCCACATGTAACTAACATCTACGACCAAGATTTACTATGGCTTGCAGAACTTCGGGGAAACTCGCGTGTCTCTAAATCGCTAAATACCCAGAATCTCGGATAACCATGGATCTGTGGACATGTGTCCCTCCAGTTTCAATGATCCATATTAACTTCGTGACTTTGGAATTCGAGAATTTCGGTGATAGACCATTCCTATTCTCCCGAAGTAACACTTCACGGAAGCGCTTAACGTTTTCCTTCCTACATCAGATCTAACAACTAAGAGATATCTACCTTGGATCGCTATATCGATGACCCTCATTGATCCATGAATTTGACCTTCAGATATTTTTTAGGGTTGTGGATTCACAAGTCCTGAAGTCTCAAAGCCGAAAGAGCTATCTCCTTTCAGACTAGCGCAAGGTTCCTAGGACCTAGTCACATGGGTCCTTTGGGAATGTTTATGGGCTAGATGCAAATCCTTTTGTTGCCATTGGGTTAAGAAAATAGGCATGATATCTCGGTAAAATGGATGGTTAGTCTAAAGAAAAATTCCCTTCTCCCACAGACTTGAACTTAACGTTCCTGCTAAGGTAAACTTCACAGGGTTGGCCGGACTTATGAGTTTCATTCAATCCTACCACATCTCTGCCGTGGATTCACATCTCATAACTATCTAGCAACAAAACTAAGATAAATTGAAAGATCATATAGATATAATAGTTTACAGAAATCACATAGCACTTCTAATAACTATTCAAATACTGAAAGATTGAATCATAAGCACAAACATTTCATCATCACATCCAATATAATATACAGAGTATGAAAATACTTATCAGAACTGGAAAATGTGAAGCAATTGTTGAAAGGGGTTCCTTTTTCGTCCCAACCATAAGTAGATTCACTCTTAACAGATTTACCACTGGCCACCCCCGAGCTAGACCATGGTTCTCTGCGAGAGATTATTTCTCCTTTCTCCACAACAATTAGGGATGGAGGTTACTCTCCTCCTCCCATAGGAACTTGGCAACCGGTTTTCTCTGCTCCAAGCAAGGAGGTCTGCATGAGTACTTCCTTAGTCACTCGTCAACCCTGTTTATCAACTTGTAGCCAAACACTGCCCATGGATTCTTACAACTAGATCAATATTACTGCTCATATTTTTCCTCTCAAATCCAAAGTCAAATTATGTTCACTGCTCTTCTCGGGAGAGTGTTTTCTCCACTCTTATCTCTTTTATATATATCTTTGTCCCTGATTTACCTCCTTTTGTTCCTTCCTCGGCAAGGTTGCGTGGGTCCGAATCTGATCTAAAAATGAAGAAGACTTGATAAACTTGATTAAATTAATTGCAAGTGAAATGTTATGTGTTTAATGCAATAGGATCAATTTGCAACACATAATAAAGGATTACTTATGTAATAGACAGCAGCATAAATCATTGAACATCAGACATAAACACAACAACTTGATAAAGGAGTTCACCCCACTCCGGGCTACATCTCCTGGTCCAGCCTCCAAATGGATCTTTTATATTAAATTGATCAAAGTGTTTAAATACACGTCTTACCATGCTCAAATAAACAAACTAACTGCTCCAATGGCTCCGCAACGTCCCAAAACCCCTGTCTGGGCTCTTTCGGCACCTGAAACGGTCGAAAAATGAAGAAGATAGCCTCCTTGAAGTTCTCCCCTTCAACTATGCTATCTCTGGTTCTACAATCTGCACCCCTTGTGCTTCAAACCTAGCACACACGCTCATTTAAGCGTGAAAACCAAGACCCGTATGCAACCGCGCACTGGTCCAAACCGAAGAACGGTTAAGGCACCTCCAGCCCCTAACCGCCTCGGTACTAGGTCATATGGCCCATGGGACCAAAGGTCGGGCTAAAAAATGGTTCAACTGTTCAAACGGTATAACTTTCGCGCGCGGTTATTACACCGGTCAAACCACACGCATTAACCAACAGTTATAACTTTCCTGCGCGCAATTTAATACAATGGTTAACATATTTCAATGTATATGCAATGTAATACATTGCAATACATTGCAATGTAATATATACATAATGCACCAATAGTTCGGCCACCACATATATGGTCGTATGTCCAACGATATGTCCACGGGTCGGGGCTTAGCCCCGGCCCGCCCCCCTTTCCAACTATTACAACATTCCAATTCAAATATTTATGCATTGGGTTATGTAACAAGGAACATGTGTGGGTATGTTGGCTAGCGGATATGTGTTAAATCTTTACAAAGGGGGAGGTCCAGGGGTCGAACCCCGCGGACTCCCCATAAACTTTTACATATGACAATAATGCCCAACAAATGAACGACACGTGGCGCCCTTGGGTTGGGCCATGTGTCTTCACATAATTCGCCCAAACGGACACGTGTCAGCATATTACTGGTCAACGAACATCCAACCAAAATGTGCCACATCATCAATATGCCACATCAGCAATATGGTACGGACCTCCACGTGGCCATACGGATTGTACGGACAGGTACAGTCAGCATCCCAAATTTTACCTGTTTGGCTTGGCGATCAGATCACGATATCTCCTCCATACGGACTCCATTTTCGAAAGTAAATATACCACCAGAATCAGGAAGACGAGACAGACGCAATGGAAGTATTTTCATTTCATTCCGAGCACTTTGAAAATTGAGCAAAATTTGATCCCCTGATCACACCTCCCCATTGGGAAGATTTTGGACCTCCAAAAGACTATCTCAGTCTATGTGAAGATGAGGGTATAGTTCCCTCACCCTTCCAACCTCAATCCA
>ML783419.1:241934-265702 GCA_009831015.1 Picea engelmannii | reverse complement strand
TTTAGCATTATATATTTATCCCTTTCTCTTTATTTTAGGACTTTATATTTTCTAACGGAGCCATTAAACCCGTCAAAACAAGTTACACCAAACGACTTGGGTTACTTAGACAACCCCGGACCGGACTTGTTCTTCTAGTTGACGGTCGGTCAATTTCGCCCGCCAACAAATAGTTCTAGAAAGAGGGCATGATTTCAATTCATTGCATGTGGAAGTCATAAGACTCCTCCCCACACACTCAATCCCCTGTAGTAACACGTAGTCACTTAGACAACAACATTACTTCTGAAACATAAACTACCTCGAACGAAAATCCTAAGATTCATGTTGAGCCGGTGACACCAAATCCACAAGGGGCCAACGTATAAGAAATTGTTCATGAGTCACTCATAAGGACACACAGTTCTTTAGCCAGTATCAGACAACTTGGTAGGCCGCTAAATCAACCCCTTGACTTCTAGGATATCAGAGAACAACTTGAAGGCACTAGTCTGCTCCAAAACCCGTTAGGTGAACAAACTACTAATCCTATAGAAACACTTATTCTCAGAGCTGGATAATCTGGTATTCCACCTTCCCCAACTCATTCATATCCATCCTCTTCAGGAGGATAATCATCTGACGAAGGAAGTTCCTTGTCTGAATCATCTCAGCCTTCGACACCACCAACACCCATGGTGAACCAAAACAACCCCGCCAGACCCTGGCTCAATCAAGATGTCGTGGCTGTAGCCGGACCCCAACACCCATTACCAAAACACCCGGAGAAATGGTTGCCTAAGTTTGATCCAGATTCTAAACAATCTGTCGAGGATCACATAAAGAATTTTATGTTGGCCATCAGACTCCGAAGTGTAGATCATGAAGATGTAGTATGCAGACTCTTTCCTTATACATTTGAGGGAAATGCCTCTACATGGTATTTCGCCCAACACCCCCAGACCATTATCTCTTGGGACAAATTCGAAACCTATTTCTTAGAGAAATTTGGAGATGATAAATCTCATGAAGTCTTGGTTATGGAACTCTCCAGCCTAAAAATGAACCCTAAGGAGAAAGTAAAATATTTTAACCAAATATTTCTTACTTTAAATAATCGAATTCTCATAGATTCAATGCCTGCTAAAAGTCTAATTGTTTCATATTACACCAAAGATCTACATAATAATATAGCAATTTGGGTTAAAAGGTCTAAAAAGTCTACATTGTTGGAAGCCTTCGAGGAGGAAAGCCAAATTGAAAAGGATATATTAAGCTTAAAAGACAATCTCAATAGTGAAGATGAAACAAATTCATCCTCTAAAAAGAAAATATAAATCCTTACTAGGCCTTCCCAAGCCAAAAACCAACCAGAAACGTTAAACTTAGAAAGCCTGCAAAAGGATTTCCAAAAATTATCAAATCAATTCATAGACTTGAAAATATCACCCGAAGAGGCATCCTCAAGCAAAGGAAGTTTTTAACCTCCTTTCAGAAATCCTTTTCCTCCCAATCGGCCTAATCCGACCACTGAAGGTCTTAATTTCGAAATCTTACAATACGCTTTGCAAACTATTCTTGAAGCACATGATAACTATGTCCCTCCCTAAATTTCTAAAGACATAGTTGAGGAGGAAGTAGTTGAAGAAGAGGAATCATATCCCAATATCTTCAGACACTTCTTTGATAGTATTTTCCAAGAAAACTTTGAAATTGTCCACCCTTACAAGACGAGAAGAAAAACACAGAGCAAACCATCTTCCGAACTAAGTAATAATGTGCCTCCAAAACAGTTGAAACAAGCCGAAATAAAACAGAGTTTAACAACCCCAATTTTAGAATATGACTTGATTGAATATCTAAAAAAACTAAGGGCTAAATTTATGTTTACAAGCTTTTGAAATTTCTTCTTATTCTACAGAAAATGCTTCAAAATATCGCAGAAAACAGTAAGAACAACGATCCTATTAGCAAACAAACTGTAGAAATTAGTTCTAAAACATCCAAAAAGATCCCTACTAAAATGACATATGAACCTATGGATAAAAGGGACCTAACTAAAAAAAATGTATCAAATGTAGGTAAAATTGTTTCAGGGACAACAACAAAAAATCAACAGAATTCTATTGTTAACACTCGTAAAAATGTTCCGCCTTGCTTATTAACTTTTGAAATTTTCAATAGAAATGTACATAATTGCATGGTGGATTCTGACGCATCATAAAATGTGATGCATTTATCTATTTGCCAAAAAATTAACGCAGAAGTTCAACATTCTAGTCTCAAAATCATTCAGCTTGATCGGACGAACGTTAAAGTAATCGATGAACTTAATAATGTTCTAGTTAGGCTATCTTCTAATCCTAAGGTTCACCAAATTATTGACATCATTGTTGTTGACATCCCTGAAGTCTATGGTTTTTTTTTTAGCAGGGATTGGTCCGAGCAACAACATGGTTACTTTGCCACAAATTGGTCTCATTTGTGGCTGTTGGAAAATGGACAGCCAAATAGAAATAGGATAAACCATGAACACTATCTCAAGCACATCGTAATGGATTTGAATGATGCAAATGAACCGTTCACTACATCCACTAATTCACTTGAAATGCAAGGAATGAACACCTTCTTTGGTAACTTCATGACCAAAATTTCCCCTTTCACTGCTCCTTGGCAACAATCAAAACTTATGACCTGTACTCAGTCATCAGCTTCACCAAGTGTGTCAAACACCGCCAATGAAGCTCAAATTTGGTCGTTGTACTTCAATGGATCTAAATCCAAAGAAGGAGCTGGTGCGAGACGTGTGCTCATCGATCCCGAAGGTATTAAGAATTTCATTGCCTGTCGATTAGAGTTCAAATGCACCAATAACACCGCAGAATAAGAAGCACTTTTCCAAGGACTCGGGAAAGTTGTGGATATGGACATAAGAAATTTAATGGTATTTGGTGATTCATAAATCGTGGTCAGGCAGGTAAGAAATTACATACATTTCTTATCACCACATCTGAAAAGTTACCAAACTGAGGTATGGAGTTTAATGCAAAAAATTTCAGCATTTAATATAAATTCCATTCCTAGACTAAGCAATTCAGAGGCCGATTTATTAGCTAATATCGCTTCTAAACTATTTCCCGCAGAAGTTCTTTCTCCTAATGCATTTTCGATTGAATTGTTTTTTAGGACGTCAATCCCGGATAACATTACCAATTGGAGAGTGTTCGATGATGATCAAAAAATCATCAACTTCTTGCATATGGAGGACACCTTCCAAGGTGCAGTCATTGACGAAGGCAGTCACGATGAAAACCTCCACAACTTCACGGTAATATCAGATCCTAGATCTCCTAAATCAACATCTGATCTGGTAAACCCTATTCCTATATCTGTTGTAAGACTAGAAAAGTTTTATGATTTGCATGATAAATTTAGAGGGTCAATTAATTGTAAAACGAACAGTTCTTCTTTGATTTATGAAACAATCAACCTAGGGACTAAGGAAAATCCTCAAAAAATTAATTTGGGAATGGGATGTTCCGAGCAAGAACGATCTTCCTTTATACAATTGTTTAAAGAATTTAAAGACGTTTTTGCTTGGACGTATGATGATTTGAAAACCTTTGATCCTAATATCATACAACATGTCATTCCCATGAAATCCCAGAACCAACCTTTTCAACAAAAGCTGAGGAAGATGCACCCTAAGTTGGAACCAACTGTTAAGAAAGAATTGAATAAATTATTGAATGCAAAGATAATTTTCCCGGTGAGACGCGCACAATGGGTATCTAATCTAGTTCCCGTTAGGAAGAAAAGTGGTGAAATTCGAATCTGTGTCGAATTTCGTAACTTGAATCGAGCCTCTAATAAAAAAAACTCTCTCGTTCCTCCAATGGAGAAAATTATTCAACATGTATCTGGTTTAGAAATACTATCTCTGTTAGATGGTTTTTCGGGATATAACCAGGTCCTCGTGTCTCCCTCAGACCAGCTCAAAACCACTTTTCGTACCCCATGGGGGACTTATGCCTACAGGAAGATGCCTTTTGGGATTATAAATGTCAGGGCCACTTTCCAGAGAGCAATGGACATTTATTTTCATGGTCTCCTAAATAAATCAGTAGTGGTATATATCGATGATGTTACTATTTTATCTAAAAAAAATAAAGATCATTTGTCTCACCTTAGGGTTGTCCTAGAACGATGTTGCAAGTATGGCATATCTCTCAACCCTAAGAAATTCGTATTTGTAGTTGAGAAAGGAAAACTAATTGGGTTCATAGTGTCCAAATACATAATGATTATCAATCCTAAAAGAACCCAAGATATCGCTAAACTCTCCCCCCTCCTCTTCCAAAAAATCCATGCAGTCATTTTTAGGCAAGATTAATTTTGTCAGAAGGTTTGTCCCAAGTTTTTCAGAAATGGTAAGACCATTACATAATTTAATTAAAAAGGATGTTAAATATCATTGGGGACCACAGGAAAGTCAAGCTTTTGATTCCATAAAAAAATCTATAGTGGAAGCCCCTTCCTTGATGAGTCCTGATTTCTCATAAGACTTCACTCTTTACACTTTCACCTCTGACCGATCTTATGTTGTTGTGTTAACACAAAATAATGTTGAAAGCAATGAAATCCCTATTGCCTTCATGATCTCATATTTCAAAGGGGCAGAGCTTAATTACCCAACTATAGATCAACATGCATATGTTGTTTTTAAAGAAGTAAAACACTTCTGATCATATCTGCTGAAATCTAGAACTAAAGTCATTGTCCCTTACCCTGCTGTAAGAAATTTGTTAGTACAAAAGGAACTGAGTGAAAAATGGGAAAATTGGATGACATCGTTACAAGAGTATGACCTCAAAATAACTCCTGCACAATTGTTAGAGGTCGAGGCCTATGAAAATTAGTGGCTAATTCAGTTGAAGAATAGGAAAGTCAAATTAAATCTCAACTGTAAATCAACGCAACGAGAAACAAATCTATTATACACAAGTTGTTGCTAATTCTTGGTATGATGATATTAAATTTTATTTGATGCATGGATATGCTCCTTTCTATCTTGATCCTAAAAATAGAAGATCACTCAGGTTAAAATCTGCATCTTTCCAGTTCATAAATGATGTATTGTTTAGAAAGAATTTCGACTGTGTTCTTATGTGTTGTTTGGAAAAAGATGAAGCAAAGAAAGTAATATCTGAACTTCATGCAGGTGAGGTTGGTGGAAACTTTGGTGGAGATACCACTACTCACAAAGTGTTAAGAGTTGAGTACTATTGGCCCACGTTATTTAAAGATGCCCATGCATTATGTCGTAAATGCATAATCTGCCAAAAGGCTGTTGGACGAGTGAAAAAGGCAACATTCCCTTTGCAACTTGTTACTGTGGATTCACCTTTTCAGCAGTGGGGTCTCGACATCATAGGGCCAATTAACCTCACTTCTTCACATTAGCATAAATATATCATTACAACAACAAATTATTTTACCATATGGTCTGAAGTTGCACCTTTGAAAGTGGTAAACATGAATCAGGTAGTATCTTTCCTTAACTCGAGTATCATTACTAGGTTCGGTATTTCCGAATGTTTAGTCTTCAATAACGAGTCTTATTTCTCATCCCTAGATATGAATGTATTTTCTTTAGAAAAAGGGATTAAATTAAAATATTTTTCCAGCTATTACCCTCAAGGAAATGGCCTAGTAGAATCCACAAACAAAAATTTGATCAAGATTATCAAGAGGATAGTTTCTAAAAATCACAAGAACGGGCACAATGCTTTATATAATGCATTCTAGGTTGATAGAGTGACACCAAAAACCTCTATTGGTAATTCCCCTTTCTTTCTTGTCTACGGAAGAGAAGCGATTCCCCCCCCCACATGTTTTGCTTCCATCTTTGCAATTATCGCAGAAAGTTCAAGAGGAGGAATTCCCCCCCCTTGAAAGTCAAATCAATGCCTTATTAAAACTAGAGAAGGTGAGAGCACAAGCGAAGAAGAAGTTGGATCAACATCAATAGATTGTGAAAAGTTGGTTTGATTCAAACTCCTCTTCAGACAGAAACTGCGAGGTAGGAGATTTGGTTCTTAAATGGGATAAACCTCATGAAGGAAAAGGGGAACACACCAAGTTCCAGAACCTGTGGTTAGGACCATTCGTAATCGCTGAAAAACTAGGTCCCAGCTCTTTCCATCTACACAATTTGGAGGGACAACCAAACACCTTCCTGGTGAATGGCCAAGCTCTCAAAAGATATTTCTCCTAATGATTCCAGATCCACCTCTCTGTACATATCTTTTCTTTTTTAATTTTCTTTTCTTTTTTTAATTTTGGTTCTTTTCATTTTGCTTCTTTTCACTGTTTTCTGAATAAATTTATTTCTATGTCACCATTTGGTTCATTAAAGGAAACCAAAATTTCTCATGATAAAACAATAATCAAGGTCATTTCAAAGTATCAGTGTTGTAAATTGTTGAAACTCAGACTAGCAAAAGTAACTTCCTATTCAAAATAGTCTTCCTGGTCTCACTTTATAATCATGAGAAGATATGATCATCATTAAAATCTCTTTACATTGTCCTTGTTTTTAAAGAAAACAACTCAAGTATGCCTTCCTGTCCTTGAAAATTTATTCTTATCATAAATCTAAATTTAGATCATGATGAAGGTCGTCAAGCGAAAAATTTAAGACTGCAAAATATCAAGTGTTTCGGAAACTGAAATTTTCAGCATCACCCCTCTCTTCTGAAGATCATAAAAATTATGTCAAATTATAAATAACTTATAGAGAGTTGTGGGAAGAGTCTGTCAACCCATCGATATACTGAACAGGTCTGTAGGTAGCAGGTAAATGCATGCATGATTCCAAGACAACTTCATTGGGGTACTGAACAGGCCTACTCGCAGCGAAGTAATGTCGGGTGCAAGAAAATTATCAAGTATAAATTTTGATATTAATCTTGAAATGTCCTTCATCTTGAGTTGATAATTCTTGGAGAGGGTAGAGGCATCAGAGTGGGTTAATTGACATCCCTGTCGAGGCTATGGACGCCTGCTGGTAGAAATGGCCCTATCAATAGTATCGAAGTCATTGGATTAAATATTATCTCTCTCGTAATTAAAACTTGTCACCAAATTGCATTTGGACATAAAGACATCTAAAGCCAGACTGTGTGATGTTTTGAGTTTGATTGGGATACTTGATTTACTATTGAATTTTCTTTAATTTTTTTATCATTCTGATCAGTCCTAACATGAACTCGTTGGTGATGCAGAGATAACTTCTTCTCCCAGTAAGTTTCCACTGTTAGCATCCCTACACGATTTCGTTGTTTAAACAAGAAACTATACTTTCTGTAGCTGCCTTCACCTTGTCTTGAAAAAATTATCTTTTTAGACGATGACTGGATTAGTATAGTAATTCATTAATCGATTGAATATTTGCGTGTTTGTTTTATTCCATGTTTGATTCATGACTAAAAGCATGAATCAAACATGGAAGCTTAATTTTGTACTATATCCCTATTCAAAGAATCTTTTTAAAAGGGTCATTGTGCTTGTATCTACTCCATATTTAACATTTGAATGACTTCCCTTTGATTAGTTTGAATGTTTATATGATACTTATGTTGTTTTTCATTTGAATTATAAACATTTTTTATTTGAACCCTTTGCAAACCAACTATAGTCATTACTAGACATGGGAATTAAATGCACCAAAATCATGTCCTGTACTTGATCTTTGGATGGAAAAATGAATTGATAGGATTTTCATTATGAATTGAGGGTTTGTATTATGCTCCGTACTCAATATTTTCATTACCATGGGTGCTCAAACTTCAAGACCGAAACCTTGAGATTTATACTATGATTGTGCAAAGGTTTTGCTTGGTTTCTTTCCATTTTATTCGCTCGTATTTGTTTCTCCTACTCATGCCATATAAACCCAGAGATACCTTTAGTCACCCCCGTTATAGTCCAATCATATTTCTAATGGCTCCTGTTGTATGAATAGAGATGAATGGCTCTCAAGCGTTTTTGTCTCATGATGATGTTGTTGAGGATTTGAAAGGCCAGGGTTGGGAAACCTTTATCAAAAGGTTTGAAGGGTATAACCTTCATGTGGCTAAGGAATTCACACAAAATTTTGATGGGTATAGGGAAAATTTTGGAGATATTCATTTAGAGGTGACTGAGGAGTTTATCAGCAAAGCCACAAGACTTCCATCCACTGGACATAAGTTGTTCAAGAACTCGAAAATCAAAGAAGTGCCCTAGGACCTCTTCATGACCTCCAGAAAGATTGATTGCTATGAGAAAGGTGTTCTTGTTTCTTTTCTTAAGGTTATATGGCACGGTATCTTGTCAGTTATTAAACAGTTTGTGACCTATGAGGGTCGTTATGGTCTAGTATTTCTTTACCATATACAGTTTCTTCTGCACTTTATAGGTTTTCATTTGAATGTGTTTTTTTATTTGTTGAGGAGCCTGTACAAGATGTCTAAGAGGTATAAAAAATAGAGCCTCGACTCTAGTCTCTTTCACCATGGTTTAGTTAAAATTTTGTTGGTTCATCATTTGACAACCCTAGGTGATGACTGGTATGGGTTCTTAAACCGAAATGTCTTTGCAACAGTCATTCCTATAGAAACCCCTGTTTTGGGTGAACCACTGACAGGGGAACAATTTGATTGTTCAAGTAATGGCCTAGAATATCTGAAGGAAAACCCTCGTGACGAGGCAATACCAGATTAGTTTTTACATGGGAAAGATGATGTTGGTTCCGGATTGAATGAAACCCCTGTGCACGAATTAGTTATTGGCCCTAAAGCCACTGTAAAAAACGATAGAAAAAAAACTCACAAACAATCAAAACAGAAGCATGCAGCATTAGGGTTTCGAAATAAAAGGGTTGGTCGATTGATATCGAGAAGTTGAAGGAATTAATCTAAACCTCATTTGAGCTCGATCGATCCAATCGAGATTAATGAGGTCTCAGATCCCGAAATTGAAATTTTCCTCGCAGAAGAAGACCCAGATTGTCATAAATCGGATCCTACTCAGCCATACAAATTTGTTAGTAATCTTCCATCATGTCTCAAGGGTAGCAAGGGGTTTATTGGTTTTAAGCTTGTCAAGGGCCGAAAATAGGTAGTGTTGATATTCTTACACCCAACTATACTCTCCATCGACAGATCGCTCCTTATGTGCATTGTGAGGTCTGCTTGCATTGGATTGAATGATAATATAATGATATCCCCATTATCCAAGTAATAATTAAAGAGCTCACAAACCACAATGCATTACTCATGAAATAAAATCATGACCTCAGAGAAAACAAACAGAGACAAGCCAAGTGTCTTAAGAATATAGGCAACATTGTGATAAAGAATACAGACAGTGTGAATGCCATAATCAATTTCAAGCTATCTTGATCCATGTTTAGTCATTGATTAAATGGTAAAATGGTTTTTTCCCTTTTATTACAGTCATGTTATTTTTTGAATCAAATCGGTTAAAATTAGATTTCTTTTGCCAATATAAGATTGGCTACAGAATTTCACGATTCTGTAGCCAAGTCATTTTTATATAAAATTTAGTAATTAATTGTTAATAAATTATCTAACTTGTTCCTATTTCGTTTTCAGGATGTGATATATCTTGATGTTGGTTTTATGAAGTGGAACATGTTCGATTTAGATTATTAGTATCTCCCTCCTGTTCATTTTGTAAATAGCAAGAAAAAACTTTTATTAGTATTTGAAGATACATTTTGATTATGAGTGGCCGTAAGCCCTCCATATTTGTAATATTTTGATCTTATGGGATCTTATCCTATCCTAGGAGATAGGAAGTTGAGATTTCAAAAAATCTTTAAATACTCTCTATTTTGTAAATGAAAGGCATCTTGGCCTGGAACCAAAGATGGATGAATGATTTTTCAAGACTTAATGGAACAACATACAAAACTTTGGCTTTAGTCCTTTGTAAATGGTGTTTCATTATTGTTTTGTTTTATTTAATCCTGGTATATTAATATGTCATGTAGCTTTAGACTCACTGATATGTTATGTTTCAGGATGTTCATTTAATAAATATCGTTCATGATTTGTTGTTCCAGATATTGACACTGTGATCATGTTTTAAATTTGAGTATCAGGATTTCTCTTTGATGTTTAGTTGAACAATGAAATGAATGTGTTACACTCAGATTTATCTGACTGTAATAATTTGCAATCATAATATCAAAAATATAATTTGTGTTCCCTATTCAGTTATTAAAATTCGGTTACCAATACATTCTATGAATTTATTCAGAACAGTTTCAGTATAAGTCTATTTCATATTTATCTCGTAGGCATGGTAGTTGGATTCTCTTGATTCATACAAAGGCACAAACACATTTAACGAACTAACATCAGGTTAGATTCTCTGTGTTTCTAATTTCTGTCATTTATGTATTAGTGAAACTAGGAAGTTTAGATCATCTTTTGACTATTAGGACATCAGTGTTTCATAGTTAAGTTAACTCAAGTTTTGTTAGATTTATAGAAACAAGACAAAAAAATATTCAAATGTGCTTTCTTTATCTACTTCTCAAAAGCAAGTATTCTTACATTGATTTCATAAATTTCCAATAAAACTTGCAACCTGTAAATGTTGTTCATAAGTGAGATTTTTATGTTTTCTTTTTTCTTAAATATATTTACAATAGTTATATTAGAGTATCTATCTATCTATCTATATCTATATCTATATATATATATATATATATATAGATATAGATAGATAGATAGATAGATAGATATAGATATATATAGATATAGTTTTTAGCATTCGTTAGTTATCCCTTTCTCTTTATTTTAGGACTTTATATTGGCTAACAGAGCCATTAAACCCATCAGAACAAGTTACACCAAACGTCTTGGGTTACTTAGACAACCCCGAACCAGACTTTTTCTTCCAGTTGACGGTTGATCAATTTCACCCGCCAACATAACTGCAAAATATTTATCACTCCCAGTCACCCTCTTCTTCTTGCTTGAATATGAATGCACAATCCTCTCAACATAGGTAGGAGTTTGTCTTTTGGACTCTGGTGTAGAAGCAATATCTAACTAAAAATGTGATGTAGTTAGGAAATTTTCCCAGTGAGTGTTAGTTTTATTTAACTCTTCCATTACTAACATCTTGATTAGACCATAGATAAAAACACTGGTATCTACCTACTTTGACTTAGCCTGAACTCTGTCTGACATCTTACCAATACTCCTGAAAAGATAGAATGGAAGGTTCATGGATTATTTTTTGGTAAAGTGTAATAGTAATCTGATGTGGTATTGGTATACCATATTGAACCTCCCTTCACATGTGAAGTACCTTTGGATGACCATGAGCATCTTGTCAAAACATTCCAGCATGTGACTTATGGGAACTCCTTTAGATAGGTTGTCTCATTGATATTAAGGCTTAAGGAATTCTTTGGAGAAAGAAGAGCTTAATGACATGGATTTAAAACATTTCTCACGACAATCAGGTATCTCTATAGCTACATAGATAGAATGATAAAAAACTTCAAACTCTAGCATCCCCACCTTAGTATTTTTCCCATTAAAATTAAGTGCAAACTCTTTGGCCACTTCAGGATGTCCTCCCCATATTTTTTGATAAAAATTGAGACAACCCACCCTCTGGAGATCTTCCTTGAATAATGGTTCAAAGTTGATGAGTTGCATGTCATATGGTTCAGTTCTCAAAATCTCTCCCCCCTTGTGAGTCTTTATGTTTTGTTGACTATCCATAATTATTGTTTGAAATATTTTTTATGTAAGATCTTATGATAGTTGTTATGTGAAAAATAAGGTAAACATGGATTTTAGGTCTTGATAATAGAGCTAGTATGCATGGAGTTCACTTGACTAAAAAATTCTACACAACAGTGGTATGAAGTGGAGAATTAAAAAAAAAAAAAAAAGGAATGATAAGAGGGACAACAACTGAACCTTGAGTAAAATTGCAGACGGGAAAAAGATGAAACTCTGTAAAAATAGAGGCTTTGCAGTGCCAACCTGCACCGTAATAAAGCTCATTTTTATGAAGGATTTTCCATACTTTTCATGTCTGAGAGGGATCCAATACAAATGGTTAAAACATGGGTCTTAGAATGATTTCAAAATTACAAGGGTTTTGACAATCCAAATACAGAGGATTCACTCAACCAGTTTGCAATGTGCAATTATGGTGCTGGGTTAAAACAAGCAGTTCGCAGTGCAAAGATATTAGTGGGGAAAAATTACTTGTTTGAAAAATAGAAATGTAGGATGACCCTAAGATAACAATTTTGACTAATGGGAAAGTTTTAGAGCACCATAATAGCGGTTTTGAGAGTTGGAAGAACATGGACATTTAACAGTTCGTAGTGCCAATTGTATAACAACTTTAATTCCTCTATTGACCTTTAACCAACATGAAAATCATCAAGGAATACCTGATATATATGGATTTGGGTTGGTGCTTTGTGAACCTGATCTAGTCTTAGAAAAAGACATCCAATCTTGAACAATATTCTTTAGCCAGTTCGTAGTGCCAGTTTGCAGCGCCATTCCGCAACGCCAATTTCAAATTCCAGTAGCGTGCTACAAGGAAAATGCTAGAGTTTTTTCCTTGACATAATATTTGAAAATCAAACTAAATGAAAGCGTTGAAGACAACGGAATTCCTCCTGACACATTTCCAAATTGCAATAATGAAAGATAAGTGCATGGGGTACTTCTTAGTATGCTGCGAACTTTTAGGTGAGTTGGAAGAAAATAGATATGACCTATGACTTGACATCTAAACGGTTGGAAAGTGACATAATGGAAACTTGTGTACACCTTTGAGACAAGATATATCATGATGATGATGTTTTATACCAAGATATTGACCCATGTGGAACCTTATTCTTATGATAATGAATAATCCCATAACACTAAGGCTCTAAACCAAGACTAAAACAATACTGTGCTTATAGAAAAAACCAAAAATTTGAGTTATGAGATGAAATATAACCCAAATCCTAAGACTTAAAGACCCTATGACTTAAAACAAGAAAAAACCAAAGTGTTTTGACCCCTACACATCCTATGTGCTAACATCTTTCTCCACGGAGGATGGAGACCTCTTCGTGAGGCTCCAAAAATATGCAGTTCTAGTGCCTTATCGATTGGGCTAGGAATCGTTATTGAAAGAAAATAAAACTAAATAAAGAATGGTATTTAAAATGAAAAGAAGCCACTCATGGATTTTAGAAAAAGTATCTCTTTAGAACATTCCCATTGAGTGGGCCACCGGGAAATTCAACATCTTCCAAATTCTGCAACTTAAATTTTTTTTTTTGCAAAACTTCATAAATTTTAAAAGGACCAACCCAAAGGGATTAAAATTTACCATGTTTTCCCTTATGTTACATTTGTGCATCCCATTTGATTACCAGGTCTCCAAGCTGAAAATATTCCTTCTTCACCTTCTTGTCAAAATCTTCTTTGATTTTTTGTTGATGGCTTTGTGCTTTATCAAAAAGTTGTTCCTTGGTTTTTTGTACTTCCACAAGTTAATGCATCCTTCTGATCATTTCATCCGGTTCCCATTTTTTATCTTGAAGAAAATTTTCCATTGGTAAAGATAATGGAGCAGGAAAAACAAATTTAGTTCCATAAACCAACTAAAATTGATTGGTACCAATTGACCTCTTGGTGGTTACTCTGTCTTCCCATAGGGAAAACTTTATCTTTGAATCTCATGACTTCTTATTATCCTCCAACAACTTTTTTATGATATTCACTAAGATTGCGTTGGAGGATTACGCTAAGCCATTACCCTAAGGGTAATATGGAGTAGAGTGGATAAGCTGAATCCAAAATTTTTCACAAAACTTCACCAAAGGCCCGACTTTAAAAGTTGCAGCATTATCAATAACAATTTTGTTTGGACAACCAAACCTTGATACAATGTCTTCCAGGAAGCCAATAACTACTTTGTGTGTTTCATTTCTAGTAGGAATGGCTTCTATCCACTTGGTGAAGTAATCAATAGCACTCAAAATCCAGCGATGCTGACCACTTGAGGCTGGATTAATTTCTCCAATGAAGTTTAATTCCTTCTACTGAAAAGATACCACTATGGGCTTCAGAGAAAAATATTCGATTTGTTGTTTTCCTGAGAATTTATAACATTTGTCACAAGTTTTGATCTTTTCACATACATCAATGAATAAGCTATGCCAAAAGTACCCAGCTCTAAGTATCTTCTATGTTGTAGTCCTCCAAAAGTAATGACCTCCACATAGACTCTCATGAAAATCTCTCATAGTTTGTTTTGCCTCCTCTAGATCCAAACATCTTAAAAGAACCCCTACAAGATATTTCCAATACAAAATATGATCAACAATGCAATACCTGACTTCCTTAAGCTTCAAATCCCTCACTTTGGTCTTCTCAAGTCCAGTAGGAGGCTGAAAATTTTGCAAGAAATAGATGAGGTCCTTGTACCATCTGCATTCTATCAATTTTGAGTTGATTTGCAAGATGTTATTAGGAATATTTGTTTGTTGATTTACAGAATTAACATTCATCAAATTTACTCCCAATACCTTACAATTTGATTCAGTTAACAATCTAGCTAAACCTTGACCTTTCACCGGCTTGGTGGGTTTCATCTCAATATCAAACTCCATAATATTAGCAATCCACTTACTTCTTTTCCCATCTATACCAGGCTAAATCAGAATTTCTTTTACAGAGATTGAAGGAACATAAGAAATATTTTTTTAGTGAAGAACATATACCGTGGAATATTTTAGGGCTTTGACCAAAGCATAATCTTGTTTCTACATGATGTCAAATCTGGCTTCAACATCTCTCAAACCCCTACTGAAAAAGGAAATAGCATGCTCCATTCCATCTGAATTCTTCTGAAGAAGGACAACAACTAATGTATCATTTAATGGAAAATAAAAAAGAAAAAAATCCTTTGAGTAGTCAGGACTGATTAGAATAGGAGCATCAACCAAAGCTTGTTTTATTTATTCAAAAGAACTCCTAGCTTCTGGTGTCCATTTTACTTCATTCCCTTTTCTCAACATGGCTATGATAAATTTGAAATACTCAACAAAGTTAGATATAAATCTCCTCAAGAATTTTATCTTACCTAAGAAGGACTGAATTTATTTCTTAGACCTTAGGAGAGAAAGAGTTTTGATAACCTCTACTCTATTTGGGTCAATTTTTACTCCTCCAGCTAAAACAATATGTCCTAGCAGCTTAGCTTTTTTCATGGAAAAAAGAGACTTATTGGGATTAAGTGACAACCCATGTTTTTTGAACTTCAGGAACACCTTTTCTAAATGATGGTAATGCTCTTGATCATATTTGGAAACATTGTGATATCATCCAAGTAGATAACCACAAACTTGTCTTTCTCTCCAATAAATGCAATGTCCATTACACGTTGGAAAGTTTCTTTTGCATTCATGAGACCGAAAGGAATCTTGGCATACATGAATGTACCCCAAGGAGTGGTAAATTTTGTCTTTTCCCTGTCCTTTGGTAATACAGAAATCTGATTATAGCCCAAAAACACATCAATCATTGACATCCTAACTGAGCATGCCACCCTTTGCAAGATATGCTCCATTTTAGGTAATGGGTAATTGTATTTTCTGGAACACCTATTTAAGTTTCCAAGTCAACAAAAATCCTAATCTCACCATTCTTATTTCTGACAGGGACCAAATTATCTATATAATCAGAATACCTCAAAGGAATAATGATCTTGGAATCAAGTAATTTTTTGACCTATTTCTCCATAATGGGAAATAACATAGGGTTGATCTGCCTTAGTTTCTGTATAAATGGTTTGGTATTATCCTTCAAAGGTATTATATGATCAATTATTCTAGTATCATAAGTTTCCAAGTCCTCATGCATCTGTGCAAAAACATCAACAAATTCTTTTAACAATTTGATATATTCAGCCCTTTGATTTTCTGACAAACTACTGGACAATTTGACATATTTAGGTTCCTCTTCAGTACCTAGATTACGCTCTATCAGATCATCATTTTCACTTGAACCACTCAACTTCACATCCACATCATTGTTATCAAACAATATCTCCAAGGGAACCAATCCTTTAGGAATATGATTGCTAGGAAACCGGACAATTTTTTGATCTATAATCTTGTTCAGAAATTTATCAGCATGCCTATTTTTATCATCATCTAAATCTTGATCAATATGAAGAGAAGAAATCTCATCTACTGATTCCATAAACCTCTTTATTTCTTGATCATCTTCAAAAACCTTCCAATGATTGACATTATCATGTATAGAAGGTCTATATTTTACCTCAACATCATACTTAGGTTTGGGAGGTAGTGGGATTTTAAAATTACTGGCAGAAATAACTAAGGAATCAACCAATGTATTATCCTCTCTTGGAATAAAAGATATGTCAAAGGCTAAGAATACATTTTCAATAAGGTCCCATACCTCATTCCTATAATCTCTTAGTATTGGATGCTTTGCTTGATAGATATTTCTAACTTATGCACAATCAGATTTGCATCTCCAAAAACTGATCATTCTTGAATTTTCATGTCCTTTGCAATTCTAAGCGCCAAAACTAAGACTTCATATTCTGCAATGTTATTTGTGGTTTCAAATTCCAATTTTAAGGACAAGGTTATGACCTCTTGACAAGGAGAAATGAACACAACTCCAACACCGACACTATCTTTGGAAGATGCACCATCAAAATACATTTTCCAAGTTTGAGCACCCTGTCTAGATGTCTCACATGTTGTTAGTGACTGATTTTTTATTTCCAATGCTAGCTAAGGAAAATCAAGCTGATGAAAAATAATAGATCCTAAATCAATATTAAATACCTTGATGGGATGGTTTGTTGGATTTCCATCATCACTAATGATATATGCAAGTTGTGCTTCTCTATACAACCTTCTTTGTTCACCCCCAAAGACTCGTATGGTAGCATAAGAAAGATCCATTTTCAATGTCCCTCCTAACCTTTTGATCCATGATATAGACAATAACATCCAAAACATGGGAGAAACATTTGCAACTACAATATCCTTAACTATGCTCTTAATAAGTAGTTGAAAAAGAGTGACCACTAAATATTTAATAACTCCAAGACATTTTACTTTTCTTGAGTCAAAGAAATACAACTCATCATATGCTTTAGTGATTTTTAGACCCAATTCATCCATGACAACCATAGCCAACAAGTTGTGGGATGCACCTGAGTCCATAAGGCAATTATGTGAGATGTTATCATGTACATTCAAACAAGTGTAAAAGGGAGGAGAGGAGTCATCTCTTTCTTCTACCAGTGGTCCCAATATAACTGCAGGTTTCTCATCCTGCAAGTTAACTGAGTATGTTGATTGGGAAGAAGATTCTGGATGCAACATTTTTGAAATAGATTTCTTGAAATCTTAATTTTTCATCAACTCTAGGAATGGGAAAGGAATTTTTATTTTCTAGATTCATTCTCAAAGTTAAAATAGGATTGGGACTTAAGAATTTCCTTTGTCTCTTGAACAAGAGCTTTAATTATGGGTTGATTGTTCTCTTGTTTTGTTCCTTTATTTGGTGCAACCATTGTTTTGGGAGGAGTATCTGGTTTTTTAGGTTGATTAGATGTACTTGGTTTTCCCTCCTTTTGTTTTGACCTCAAATTGTATTTGTTCTGAGTTTCATTCACTTTTCCTCCTTTACCTAACTCATTCAATTGATTTCTCATTAAAGACTCTTCATAAGAAGATTGGGTTAAATGAGGGGATGCAACTATGTCCCCTAGACAATGATTTTCTTGTTCTGCTTCTTCATTATCTCCTTCTTGCTCATCCACCAAATTGTTCTATAGAGGAGTTTGAACCTTATGATCCTCTCTATTTCTCTGATCTCTCTGAATAATTTGAGGTGTATTGTTTTGTCTTCTAAAATTATTTCTATTTCCAAAATCTTTGGGGTTTCTATTTGTTTGTCTCCCTTCAAGTTTTAATCTTTCCATTTCCACTGAAAGTGACTTAACCATCTTAGTCAATTCATCAACCTAGGGATTAATTCTTGAAGAATCAAAATATGAGGCTTCTCATTTTTGTTTTCTTCTATTCCTATAATATTTTCCCCTTAACTTATATGTTGACAATATGTTTGATTCAACCTCTAGAGCAACATATTGAATTGGGCTAATGTTGTAGACCTTCTTTCTCTCAATAAAAGACAAAATTTTGGGTCAAAGGAACTTGCATAGGTTAGTTTAGCATAAGTTTCAATACATTTAATCTCAATAGGAATTTTATTATACATCTTGTTAAATTTTGTGATGCAATATAAGAAATCATTTTTGTCACCCCAATGTATTAAAAAAGAATCATCTAAGGTTTCAATTCCAACAATTGATCTATGAGATAGACTTCTAAACCAATTTCTAGCTTCTCCATCTAGACTTTGCACAAAAACCCTCATCCAGACATCTTCATTTTCAATATTCAAATTATCTGCATAACTGTAAAATGTAGCAAGATGCTCTTCTACAGTGAGATCTTCCTCTCTTGTGAACTTAGGCATATAATTAAGGTAATATCCTATTGGAAGAGCATTCATGGGTTGATGAAGCACTAATGGTGCATACCTAGAAGCCACAATGAGATCCATTCTGTTTTGAGGAGGATTAACCCTTGCCATTTGATTTTGAAAAGGAGGAATCTGACTTTTAGGACAAGTAGAAGGTGACTTGACAGGTAAATATGCAATTTGTATAACATATAGTCTTGTAAAAGGAGGAGTATAAGGTGGGGAAACTTCAGATTTAACAAAAAGTGGCTAAGTCTTGGATGAAGATGGGGGAATTTCAACAGAAACTAAGGTTCCTTCTTCTTTAGTTATATAAAATTTAAAATAATGAGGAGAAGAAGAACCTAAGAGAGGAAAATATTCCAAATTTTCAAGTCTAAACCACTTTACAAATTCAAGGGATGCAAGAAAATCAAAATTTTCTAGGTTTTCTTCTTTCAACTTAGGAGAAAAAGTTGAATATTCTACAGGAAAATATCCTAGTTGTGACTTTACAAGAGTTTCAACAATAGATAAATGAGAAACATGAGAAACAAAAACTAATGTATGGAAACCAGAGTCAGGTGAGTCTCCAGAAGTACCTAAAATTTTAGAAGAGGAGGCTCCTTGAAATAGTTTCCCTTATTTATGATTTTTTCTAGATCAAGTTCAGGTGCAACCATAGGTGACTATGGATTAGACCGAGTGTGCCTACTCTTGGGATCCACAACTAAACTTTGGAGTTTCCAGGTGTACTATGAAATATTTTTGTTTACTTATTTCTATACGCCAACAAAATCAGTAGTGTCTTTGTCGTATAATCCATGTAAATATCTTCAATCTGTCCTCGAAAATGATGCCAAAAATGTTAGCACTAGAAGTCACACCTAGATTTTTGTACATGTAAAAATAATACCCATTAGAATGTAAAGGATATAATTTTAAAGAGTGTAGAAAATGGATGTAAAACTTAGTTTTAAGATGTCCATCACAAATCCTTCCATGAAATACACACCAACAAGAAAGCATTTGAATAGTTTCAAATCAGGGTTTAAGAGATATAAATGATAGATGGAAGACTTAGAAAGAAAAGTGTAATATGTATATCAGTTTACATCGTGTATTACTGAAACAAATATGAAACAAAACTCATTTGAATAAGAACTTCTTAATCCAAAGAGGAAAAACACTCTGATCAATTTACATACATTACCACAACAAGTCTTTTACTACAATAAAGAAACAACAACATGATCAATCCTTCAACAGAGACCAATATCAAAGTAAGACAAAAAAAATAGATGATAGTGAGAATAAGATGGATTTCCACCATTAAAAGTTTCTTGGATCTGGTCCATACATCAAGAAAACTCTGTTACAAAAGAAGACTAAAAGCCAGAATTTTCTTCCCAACCATTCCAAACCTTTTCCACACTTAAAATGACTCTTAAATAACTAAAATTATCCAAAAAATATTTACAATTCATCCCTCAAATTCCTCATAGGATTACATTCCTAAGGGAAGCATGGAAACATGTGTAGAACTAGAAAACAACAAACTATTATTTTGAAGGAAGATGATGTCAATGTATACAACAAGTCCTCAACAACTTGATGATGTGTCTTTATGTTTGAAGATCCTTGAGTAAGGTGGCCTTCCAAAGTGAAACTAATCCTCTGAGTGTTGGTACGATCTCCCATCCAAAATATTCAAAAATATTAGTTCACAGTGCAATGCTACAAACTTCCCTGAAACAACCAGTTCACAGCACCAATGAGTCTAGGCACTGCAAACTTTTGTGTAGCAACCTATTTTCTTTTGAAAAAGTTTCAAATCCTTAAAACTTGTACCAGGGGTAGTGTAATTCTTCCAGGTATTCTACAAAATTATTACCATGATATATCCTTGGATAAAAACACAAACAACTGCTAAGTCTATCTCTAAATTCAAACCATCATTTAGTGTTGTAAATGCATGCAACATAAAACCTTGACAAAAATGATGTTGGTTTTAGAAAATCATTTTTTTTCTTTTTTCTTTTCCTGGAACTTCTTTTGGTAGCCACCTTAGCGAGCATATATAAGTTACTATTTTCCACTTCTTCTCTGAAAGGTTGTAACCCTGCCTTTAATTTTCTGATTTCATCTTGGCAAGCTCTATTTTGCCTATAGACATTCTTGAGTTGCCTGTGAAGGGGAAAAACCCTTTTAGCCATGAACCTTGCTTTATCAATTGTCTCCTCATAAACATCCAACATCTCCTTTATATTTATCCAACATCTCTTCCTTGCTTGAGCTGCCTCCTGAGCCTTTTGAAGGTAGGGTTACTTTCATGATGAGGAGTGTTGATTTCAATAACCTATGTGGGATGCTTAGAATACTGAGATGTATATTTTTGCTGAATTGAAGTCTATGTTGTATCATCCTTCATGACAACATGATGTCTCGTTGTTGATCTAGTAAATGTCCTTCTAGGTTTGACTTTGTCTGTAACAACTGGTGGGGAAAATATAATCTTTTTGCCTTTCAAGCCTCTTGATTTGATTGAAGGAATCTCCATGGGGGTAGTTTTTTCCACAGGTGAAACTTCTCTGTCAGGAGGTTGTGAAGGACCAACTTATTATACTTCATCAGTAGCATGGAAATATTTATCACTCCTAGTCACCCTCTTCTTATTGCTTGAATTTGAATGCACAATCCTCTCAACATGTGTAGGATTTTTTCTTTTGGACTGTGGTGTAGGAGCAATATCTAACTGAAAATGTGATGTAGTTAGGAAATTTTCCCAGTCAATGTTATTTTTCTTTAACTCTTCCATTAATAACATTGGTATCTACCTGCTTTGACTTAGCCTCGACTCTGTCTGACATCTTACCAATACTCCTAAAAAGATAGAACGAAAGGTTCATTGATTCTTTTCCAGTAAAATGTAATAGTAATCTGATGTGGTATTGGTATACCATATTGAAAATCCCTTCACATGCGAAGTACATTTGGATGACCATGAGAATCTTATCAAAACATTCCATCATGTGACTTCTGGCACTCCTTTAGATAGGTTGTCTCCTTGATATTCGGGCTTAAGGAATTCTTTGGAGAAATAAGAGTTTAGTGACATGGATTTAAACCATTTCTCACTACAGTAAGGTATCTCTGTAGTTACAGATATAGAATGCTCAGAAACTTCAAACTCCAACATTCCCACCTTAGTATTTTTTCCCATTAAAATTAAGTGTGAACTCTTTCGCAACTTCAGGATGTCCTCTTTGCATCATTTGACAAAAATTGAGAGAACCCACTCTATGGAAAGCTTCCCTGAACAATGGTTCAAAGTTGATGAGTTGCATATCATATGGTTCAGTTCTCATAGTATCTCCCCCCCTGTGAGTCTTCCTTTTTTGATGACTTTCCATAATTACTATTTGAAAAACACTTTTTGTAATCTCTTATGATAGTTTTTATGTGAGAAATAGGGCAAATAGGGATTTTAGGGCTTGAAAACAGATCTGGTATTCCTAGAGTTCACTTGACTAAAAGCTTATACACAACAATGGTATGAAGTGGAGAAATTTAAAAAAAAAAGAATAATAATAGGGACAACAAATAAGACTTGAGTAAAATTGCACACAATAAAAAGATTCAACTCTGTAAAAACAAAGGGTTTGTAGCATCGGTATCAGTTCGCAGCACCAACCTGCAACGTAATTGAGATCATTTTTATGAAGGATTGGCCATACTTTTCATGTCTAGGAGGGAGCCTATACAACTGGTTAAAACCTGGGTCTTAGACTTATTTCAAAATGACAAGGGTTTTGACAATCCAAAGAAAGAGGATTCACTATGCTAGTTTGCAGGGTGCAATTATGGTGCAGGGTTAAAACAGACAATTCACAATGTAGATATATCAGTGGGAAAAATGATTTTTTTGCAAAAGGGAACTATAGGATGACCCCGATATAACAATTTTGACTAATGGGAAGGGTTTATAGCACCATAACAGTGGGTTTGAGAGTTGGAAACACATGGACATTTAACAGTTCACAGTTCCAATTTCATAACATCTTTAATTCCTCTGTCAACCTTTAAACAAAATGAAAATCATCAAGGAATATCTGACATATCTGGATTTTGGCTGGTGATTTGTGAACCTGATTTGGTCTTAGAAAAATGCATCCAATCTTGAACAATATTCTCTAGCTAGTTCGCAACACCAATTTGCAGCGCCAATTTCAAATTCCAGTAGCGCGCTTCAAGGAAACTATTAGAGTTTTTTCCTTGACATAATATTTGAAAACAAAACTGAATGAAAGCGTTGAAGACAATGAAATTCCCCCTGACACGTTTACAAATTTCAATAATGAAAGATAAGTGAATGATGTACTTCTTAGTATGTTGTGAACTTTTAGGTGAGTTGGCAGCAAATAGATCTAACCTCTGACTTGACCTCTAAATAGTTGGAAAATGACATGACGGAGACTTGTGTACACCTTTGATACAAGACATATCATGATGATGATGTTTTATACCAATAGTGTGACCCATGTGGACCCTTATTCTTATGATGATGAATAATCCCATGCCACTAAGGCTCTAAACCCAGACTAAAAAAATACCATGCTCATAGAAAAAACCAGAAATTTGAGTTATGACATGAAATATAACCCAAATACTAAGACTTAATTACCCTATGATTCAAAATAATACAAAACCGAAGTGTTTTTACCCCTACACATTCTATGTGCTAACATCTAGCTCTAGAGGGAATGGAGACCTCCCTGTGAGGCTCCAAGAATATGCAGATCCAATGCCTTATCCATTGGGCTAGGAGTCATTATTGAAAGAAAATAAAAATAACTAAAGTCTGGTATTTACAATGAAAAGAAGCCACTCATGGATTTTAGAAAAAGTATCTCTTTAGAAAATTCCCATTGACTGGGCCACTGGGAAATTCAACATCTTCCAAATTCTGCAACTTAAAAGTATTATTTTTCAAAACCTTAGAAATTTTAAAAGGACCAACCCAAAAGGATTTGAATTTACCATGCTTTCCCTTATCTTTCCTTTATGCATCCCATTTGAGTACTAGGTCTCCAAGATGAAAATAATTCTTCTTCACCTTCTTGTCTAAAGTTTTTTTTTTTTTTTTTTTATGGCTTT
>ML783419.1:229274-241928 GCA_009831015.1 Picea engelmannii | reverse complement strand
TTTGTGATTTATCAAAAATACTTTCCTTGGTTTAATGTACTTCCACAAGTTGATGCATCCTCTTAATCATGTCATCCGATTCCCCTTCTTTATCTTGAATAAAAGTTTCCATAGGTAAATCTAATTGAGAAGGAAAAACAACTTCAGTTCCATAGATCAACTGAAATGGAGTGGTATGAATTGACATCTTAGTGGTTACTTTGTCTTCCCATAGGGAAAATTTCAGCTTTGAATCCCATGACTTCTTATTATCCTACAACTTTTTTATGATATTCACTAAGATTTTTTTGGAGGAATATGCTAAGCCATTACCCTGAGGGTAATATGGAGTAGAGGGGATAAGACAAATCCCAAAATTTTCACAAAACTTCACCAAAAGATCATCTTTAAAAGCTACACCATTACCAGTAACAATTTTGTTAGGACAACCAAGCCTTGATAGAATGTCTTCCAGGAAGCCAATAACTACTTTTTGTGTTTCATTTCTAGTGGGAATGGATTCTATCCACTTGGTGAAGTAATCAGTAGCAGTCATAATCCAACAATTTTGACCACTTGAGGCTGGATTAATTTCTCCAATGAATTCTAATCCTCACTGCTGAAAAGGTCTAGATCCCACTATGGTCTTCAAAGGAAAAGGTTTGAGTTGTTGTTTTCTTGAGAACTTATAACATTTGTCACAAGTTCTGATCTGTGCACATACATCAATGAGTAATCTATGCAATAAGTACCCAAATCTAAGTATCATGTATGGTGTAGTCCTCCAAAAATGATGACCTCCACATATACTCTCATGATAATCAGTCATAGTTTTTTTTTCCTCCTCTAGATCCAAAAATCTTAAAAGAACCCCTACCGGATCTTTCCAATACAAAATATGATCAACAATGCAATACTTGACTGCTTTAGGATTCAAATCCCTCACTTTGGTATTCTTAAGTCTAGTGTGGGGCTACAATTTTTTCAAGAAATAAATGAGGTCCTTGTACCAACTGCATTCTATCAATTTTGAGTTGATTTGCAAGTTGTTGTTAGGAATATCAGTTTGTTGATTTACATAATTAACATTCATGAAATTTACTCCCATTTCCTTACAATTTGATTCAGTTAACAATCTAGATAAACCTTGACCTTTCACCAACTTGGTGGGTTTCATCTCAAGATCAAACTCCAAAATCTTAGCAATCCACTTACTTCTTTTCCCATCTATATTAGGATGAATCAGAATTTTTTTTACAGAGCTTGAAGGAACATACGCAATCATTTTTTAGTGAAGAATAACCTTGAATCTCCATGAAATCAGGGCTTTGAATAAAGAATAACCTTGTTTCTCCATGATGTCATATCTGACTTCAACATCTTTCAAATCCCTACTGAAAAAATAAATAGTTTTCTCCATTCCATCTGAATTCTTCTGAAGAGGGAGAACATCTAATATATCATTTGATGCAAACGAAAAAAGAAAAAATTCCTATGAGTAGTTAGGACTGATTAGAACAGGAGCATCAACCAATGCTTGTTTTATTTGTTCAAAAGAAATCCTAGCTTCTGGTGTCCATTTTACTTCATTCCCTTTTCTCAACATGGTTGTGATAAATTTGAACAACTCAAAAAAGTTAGATATAAATCTCCTCAAGAAGTTTATCTTACCTAAGAAGGACTGAATGTATTTCTTGGACCTTGGGAGAGAAAGATCTTTGACAACCTCTACTCTATTTGGGTCAATTTTTACTCCTTTAGCTGAGACAATATGTCCTAGCAGCTTACCTACTTTCATGGCAAAAAGAGACTTCTTAATATTAATTGACAAGCCATATTTTTTGCACTTCAGGAACACCTTCTCTAAATGTTGGTAATTCTCTTGATTAGATTTGGAAAATGTTGTGATATCATCCAAGTAGATAACCACAAACTTGTCTTTATCTCCAATAAATGCAATGTCCATTACATGTTGGAAAGTTTCCCATGCATTCATGAGACCGAAAGGCATATTGGAATACATGAATGTACCCCAAGGAGTGGTAAATGTTGTATTTTCCCTGTCCTATGGTAATACATAAATATGAGTGTAGCCCGAAAACCCATCAATCATTGACATCCTCACTGAGCATGTCACCCTTTGCAAGATCTGCTCCATTTTAGGTAAGGGTTAATTGTCTTTTCTGGAACACCTATTTAAGTTTATTAAGTCAACACAAATCATGATCTAAACATTCTTCTTTCTGATAGGGACAAAATTAGCTATCCAATCAAAATACCTCAAAGGTATAATGATCTAGGAATCAAACAATTTTTTGACCTCTTTCTCCATAATGGGCAATACCATAGGGTTGATCTGCCTTATTTTCTCTCTAAATAGTTTGGTATCATCCTTCAAAGGTGTTATATGCTCAATGATGCTAGTATCATAAGTTTCCGAGTCCTCATACTTCCATGAAAAAACATCAGCAAATTCTTTCAACAGTTTGATATATTCAACCCTTTGATTTTCTGACAAACTACTAGACAATTTGACATATTTAGGTTCCTCTTCAGTAACTAGATTACACTTTGTTAGATCAAAATTTTCACTTGAACCACTAACCTTCAAAGACACATCATTTTTATCAAATAGTATCTCCAAGGGAACCAATCCTTTAGGAATATGATTGCTAGGCAACTGAATAATTTTGTGATCTGAAATCTTGTTCAGAAATTTATCAGGATGCATATTTTTATCATGATATGAATCTTGATCAATATGAAGAGAAGAAAATTCATCTATTGTTTCCAGAAACATCTTTATTTCTTGATCATCTTCAAAAACCTTCCAATGCTTGACATTATCAGGTATAGAAGGTATATATCTTACCTCAACATCATACCTAGGTTTGGGAGGTAGTGGGATTTTAGAATTACTGGCATAAACAACTAAGGAATCAACCAATTTATTATCTTCTCTAGGAACAAAATATATTTTGAAGGATAAGAATAAATTTTCCATAAGTTCCCATAACTCATTCCTATAAGCTCTCAGTCTTGGATGCTTTTCTTTATGTATATTTCTGACTTGATTCACAATCAGCTCTGCATCTCTGTTAGCGATATTTCTTGTCTCGGGACAAGAAATAGAAACAAAACAGCGAAAGTCTCGAATCCCCGAGAGTCAATAGGGACCGTCCATATGGAAAGGACGCGTGGCAGGAGATCAGCGTTATCGGGGAGGTTCCCGACAGGGAAGCGTCCATCGGAGTTGAAGCCATCAGAATATCGGAGATCTCGGGAGTGAGAGTTTTGTGCATTACAGAATCGCGATACGCGATTTCTCGATCGTGACGAAGGTGGACCCTAGAAGAGGTCACACGAGAAAAGGACAGGTGGCAGGCGAAGTTAGGATTCGACATATCACGAGTCCCGTGGACTTATGCTTTTTGGCATCAAAAAATATGAAACACCGACAGGGTAAGGTCATAGTCATGGGTGACGGTCACGTTGGCTAGGGCTAAGCCAGGAGGGCCAGAGCAGAAAAAGGTGCGTCGCGACTTGGGGAATCGCGAGTCATGGAGACATGTGCTTTGTGACATCACAAGTGCTGAAACTCCGATGGAGGTATAGGGTTGTGGTCTTATGAGGGATGGTCGTATGGACCTGACCCTAGCCAGGAGGGGCTAAGGACAAAAGAGAGCTCATCGGAGAATCGGTGATTGAGAGTTCAAAGGGTCAAGAACTCTTGACAACGGGGAACGCGAAACCTCGAAACCCGATATAGATTCGGGGAAAATTCATGGTGAAGTACAGGAGGCTGTGAGGAAAGAAGAAGAAACCTGTGGACTGGGTCAGGTTTTCATCAGGGATTCCACTCAAGGATCCAAAGAGCCACTTCGGCTCAGCAATGAATGAAGAAAAGAGAGGGTGGTTGAGGCCTCACCTCGATCATTAATTGCAAGGCATGGAGGGTCTGACCAACAGTCTGTTCAAGAGGGTCATGTGTACCCATTCTTCCAGAGAATCCAGGCCCGATTTCACAACCAGCCGAAGGAGGTCTACACACGCTAACTCGACATTTAAATGGCTCAGCTACTCCCCTTGCTGGAGCCATGCGTAGTTAAGATGGCGTCTGTCATGGGCGCATGATCGTCCTGAGTCTGCATGGGCAGATTGTCATAAGCCATGCAGACGCAATTATTTAATGCAACATCTTGTTTTTGCTGTTGGGGTGGTTTTTGAGTATATGTAGGCATTTTTTCCATTTTTGTAGGGATCGATGGTTGAGCAGAGCTCTCGGTTGTAAATTTTTAATGAAGCACTGTTATTCTGGTTATGTGTGAACTTTTGAGACTTCTTGCCTTATGAATGCCAGTTTCTTTCATGTCTTTGTTTACACTGTGTTAGAGCAACTTGGAATTGGAGGATCCAGTCGAGCTGTAGCTATTATAGGATGATGTTGTAATGGATCACTATAATAGTTGTGTTGTCTCTAATCAGTTCTTGTGATTTCCCCAGCGCTAAGTGACTTGGAATTGGAGGATCCAGTCAAGTCCCCTCTCAGTTCCTTGAGACCCTGAACCAAGCGAATCTTGCATTCAGAGTCTTTCTTCTGCAAACGACCTAAAGCCTGTTGCCCAAAGTCGTTTGTTCACCTTTCTCACTAAGTCTTCCACCTGTTCACCTTTTAATCAACCCGTTGGCTGAAGTTAGGATTCCATACCTCCTTTGTTCTTTATGTACCAAATCCAGTCCCTGAGTTAGAGTGATACCTCCTTGAGCCATTATCTCCATTTGATCATCCCTTATAAACAAATCGTGACATTAAACTGATGGGTGTCGAGCTCTGCTCCTGCAAGCAATCCAGGAGTGAGTTCTGTCGCCAACAATCTCAAAAAACTTATAAATCTTGAATTTTCATTTCCTTTGCAGTTCTAAGCCCCAAAACTAAGGCTTCATATTTTGCATTGTTATTTTTGGTTTCAAATTCCAATTTGAAGGACAAGGTTATGACCTCCTGAGAAGAATAAATTAACACAACTCCAACACCAACACTATATTTGGAAGATGCACCATCAAAATGCATTTTCCAGGTTTGAGCACCCTGTCTAGATGTCTCACATGTTGTTGGTGACTGATTTTTTATTTCCAATGTTGACTGAGGAAAATTATCAAGATGTAAAATACTAGATCCTAAATCAGTATCAATGACATAGATGGGATGCTTTTTTGGATTTCCTTCATCACTAATTATATATGAAAGTTGTGCTTCTCTATACAACCTTATGTGTTCACCTCCAAAGAATGGTATGGTAGCATAAGAAAAATCCATTTTCAATTTCCCTCCTAACCTTTTGATCCACGATCTAGAAAACAACATCCCAAACTTGGGAGGAACATCTACAACTACAATATCCATGACTATGCTCTTCATAAGTAGTTGAAAAAGAGTGACCACTAAATCTTTAATAACTCCAAGACATTTTACTTTTCTTGAGTCAAATGAATAGACATCATGATATGATTTAGTGATTTTCAGACCCAATTCATCCATGAAAACCTTAAGCATCAAGTTGTGGGATGCACCTGAGTCCATAAGGAAATTATGCAAGATTTTATCATGTACATTCAAAGAAGTGTAAAATGGAGGAGATAAGTCATCTTTGTTTTCTACGAATGGCCCCACTATAACTGTAGGTTTCTCATATTGCAAGTTAACTGAGTCTATTGAATGGGAAAGATATTAAGGCTACAACATGTTTGAAATAGATTTCTTGAAATCTTCATTTTTCATCAACTCTAGGAATGGGACAAGAATTTTGAGTTTCTGGATTTCATTCTCAAAGTTAAAATAGGATTGGGACTTCAGAATTTCCTTTGTCTCTTGAACATGAGCTTTAATGATTGGCTAATTGTTCTATTCTTTTGTTCCTTTATTTTGTGCAACCACTGTTTTGGGAGGGGTATATGATTTTTTAGTATGATTAGATGTACTTGGTTTTCCCTCCTTTTGTTTTGACCTCAAGTTGTATTTGTTTTGAGGTTCATTCACTTTTTCTTCTTTACTTAACTCATTCAATTGATTTCTCATTAAATACTCTTCATAAGCAGATTGGGTTAAATGAGGGGAAACGATTGTGTCCCATAGAAAATGAATTTATTGATATGATTCTTCATTATCTCCTTCTTCATCGTCAACCAAGTTGTTCTGCATAGGAGTTTAAACCTTATGATCCTCTATATTTCTCTGATCTCTCTGAATAATTTGAGGTGTATTGTTTTGTCTTCTGAAATTATTTTTATTTCCAAAATATTGGGGGTTTCTATTTGTTTGTCTCCCTTCAAGTTTTAAGTTTTCCATTTCCACATAAAGTGACTTAACCAACTTAGTCAATTCATCAACCTGGGGATTAATTCCTAAAGAATCGAAAGATGAGGCTTTCACTTTTTTATTTCTTCTATCCCTATCATATTTTCCCCTTAACTTATCCCCTGTCAATATGTTTGATTCAACCTCTAGAGAAACATCTTGCATTGGGATAATGTTGTAGACCTTATTTCTCTCAGTAAAAGACAAAATTATGGGTCAAAAGCACTTGCATACATTATTTTAGCAGAATTTTCAGTAGGTTTAATCTCAGTAGGAATTTTATTCTACATATTGTTAAATCTCTTTGAAAAAATTGGCATTGATTCACCCTCTTTCCTTTTAAGAGCCCCAAATTATGTGATGTAATATAAGAAGTCCTTTTTGTCACCCCAATGTATTACAAAAACATCATCTAGGGCTTCAATTCCAACAATTGATCTAGGAGATAGAGTTCTAAACCAATTTCTTGCTTCTCTATCTAGACTTTGCACAAAAACCCTCATCCAGACATCTTCATTTTCAATATTCAAATTATTTGCATAACTGTAAAATGCAACAAGATGCCCTTCTGCAGTGATATCTTCCTCTCCTTTAAACTTAGGCATATACTTAAGTTAATCTCCTATTGGAAGAGAATTCATGGGATGAGGAAGCACTAATGGTGCATACCTAGTAGCCACAATGGCATACATTATTTTTTGAGGAGGATTAACCCATGGCATTTGATGTGGAAAAGGAGGATTCTGAATTTAAGGAGAAGTTGAAGGTGGCTTGAAAAGTAAATATGCAATCTGTATAACATGTAGTATTGGAAAAGGAGGAGTATAAGGCGGGGAAACTTCAGATTTAACAAAAAGTGGTTGACTCTTGGATGAAGCCGGGGGAATTTCAACAGAAACTGAGGTTCCTTCTTCTTTAGTTACATAAAATTTAAAAGAATTGGGAGAAGGAGAACCTAAGAGAGGAATATATTCCAAATTTTCAAGTCTAAACCACTTTACAATTTCAGGGGATGCAAGAAAATAAAAAATTTATAGGTTTTCTTCTTTCAAATTAGGAGAAAAAGTTGAATATTCTACAGTAAAATCTCCCAGTTCCGACTTTACAGGATTTTAAACAATAGGTAAATGAGAAACATGAGAAACAACAATTGGTGTATGGAAGGAAAAGTCAGGTAAGTCTCCAGAAGTACCTAAAAATTTAGAAGAAGAGGCTCCATACAAAGCTTTTCCATTCTTTATGATTTTTTTCTGGATCAGGTTTAGGTGCAGCCATAAGTGACTGTGGATTAGACCTCGTGTTCCTACTCTTGGGAGACACCACTCAAATTTGGAGTCACCTAATGCACTATGTAGTATTTCTGGTTACTGATTTCTATACACCAACAAAATCGGTAGTGTCTTTGTCATACAACCCAAAGAAATATCTTCAATATGTCCCTGACAACGACACCAAAAATGTTAGCACTAGAATTCACACCTAGAATGTTTTATATGTAAGACTAATACCCATTAGAATGTAAAGGATAACATTTTAAAGAGTGTGGAAAATGGATGTAAAACTCAGTTTTAAGATGCCAATCACAAATCTTTCCATGAAATACACATCAACAAGCAAGGCTTTTAATAGCTTCAAATCAAGGTTTAAGATATTTTTAAATGATAGATGGAAGAATTAGCAAGAAAAGTGTAATATGTATACCAGATTACATTTGGTATTCCTGAAAGACATATGAAAGAAAACTCATTTGAATAAGAACTTCTTAATCCAAAGAGAAAAAACACTCTGATCAATTTGCATACAATACCACAATAAATATTTTACTACAATAAAGAAACAATACACTAATGAATCCTTCAAAAGAGACTGATATCAAAGTGAGAGAGAAAAGAGATGATAGTGAGAATAAGACTGATTTCCACCATTAAAAGTTTCTTGGTTCTAGTCCATACATCAAGAAAAATCGGTTACAAAAGAAGACTAAAAGCCATAGTTTTCTGCCCAACCATTCCAACCTTTTTCCACACTTAAAATACCTCTTAAAGAAATAAACTTATCAAAAGAAAGATTTACAATTCGTCACTAAAATTCTTCATATGATTCTATGTCGAAGGGAAGCGTGACAACAGGCGTACAACTAGAAAACAACAAGTTGTTATTTTGAAGGAAGATGTTGGCAACGTATACAACAAGTCCTTAACAACTTGATGATGTGTATTTATGTTTGCAGCTCCTTGAGGCAGGTGGAATTCCAAAATGCAACTGATCCTCTGAATTTTGGTACGATATCCCCTCCAAAATATTCAAAAATAAGAGTTTGTAGCGCAGCGCAACACTACAAACTATTTTGAAACAACTAGTTCGCAATGCCAATGAGTCCAAGCTCTGCGAACTTTCCTGTAGCAGCCTGTTTTATTTTGAAAAAGGTTCAAATCCTTAAAAATTGTACCAGGGGTAGTGTAATTCTTCTAGATATTCTAAAAACTTATTACCATGATATATCCTTGGAGAAAAACACAAAAAACTGCTAAGTCTAGCTCTAAATTCAAAACCATCATTTAGTGTTGTAAATGCACACAACAAAAAACCTTGACAAAAATGATGTTGGTTTTAAAAGATCATTTGTATTTATATTTTTGTTTTGGAACTTCTTCTGGTAGCCACCTTGGCCATCATATCTAAGTTCCTCTGTTCCACTTCTTCTCTGAAAGGCTGTAACTATGCCTTTAATTTTTTGATTTCAACTTGGCAGGCTCTATTATGCCTATAGACATTCATGAGTTTCGTGTGAAGGGGAAAAATCCTCTTAGCCATGAAACTTGATTTATTAATTGTCTCCTCATACACATCCAACATCTCCTTTAGCTTTATCTTGGAACCCGAATCTTACTTCTTCAACTTGTCAATTTCATCTCTTGCTTCCTTGAGCTGCCTCCTGGACCTTTTGAAGGTAGGGTTACTTTCATGATGAGGAGTGTTGATGTCAATAACCTCTCTGGAATTCTTAGAAGAATGAGATTTGTATTTTTTATGAGATGAAGTCTTTGTTGTATCATTCTTCATGAGAAAATGTTGTATGGTTGTTGATCTAGTAAACAAACTTCTAGGTTGACTTTGTCTGCAACAACATGTGGGGAAAAGACAAGATTTTTTCCTTTAAATATTCTTGATTTGATTGAAGGAATATCCATGGGGGTTGGTTCTGCCACAGGTGAAACTTCTCTATCAGGAGGTTGTGAAGGACCACATTATTTTATTTCATCAGTAGCATGGAAATATTTATCACTCCTAGTCACCCTCTTCTTCTTGCGTGAATATGAATGCACAATCATATCAATAAGGGTAGGAGTTTGTCTTTTGGATAGTGGTGTAGGATCAATATCTAACTGAAAATGTGATGTATTTAGGAAATTTTCTGAGTCAGTGTTAGTTTTCTTTAACTTTTCCATTACTAACATCTTGTTTAGACCAGAGTGAAAAACACTGGTATCTACCTGCTTTGACTTAGCCTGGACTCTGTCTGACATCTTACCAATACTCCTAAAAAGATAGAATGGAAGGTTCATGGACTCTTTTCAAGTGAAGTGTAATAGTAATCTGATGTGGTATTGGTATACCATATTGAACCTCCCTTCACATGTGAAGTACCTTTTGATGACCATGAGGATCTTGTCAAAACATTCCATCATGTGATTTCTGGGCACTCCTTTAAATAGGTTGTCTCCTTGATATTCAGGCTTAAGAAATTCTTTGTAGAAATAAGAGTTTAATGACATGGATTTAAACCATTTCTCACCATATTTAGGTATCTCTATAGCTACAGAGATAGAATGCTCAGAAAATTCAAACTCCATCATCCCCACCTTAGTCTTTGTCCCATTAAAATTAAGTGAAAATTCTTTGGCACCTTCAGGATGTCATCTCTACATCTTTTGACAAAAATTGAGACAAACCACCCTCTAGAAATATTCTCTAAACAATGGTTCAGAGTTGATGAGTTGCATGTCATATGGTTCAGTTCTCACAATCTCTCCCCCCTTGTGAGTCTTCCTGTTTTGTTGACTATCCATAATTATTTTTTGAAAAACACTTTATGTAATCTCTTATGATAGTTGTTATGTGAAAAATAGGGTAAACAGGGATTTTAGGGATTGATAACAGAGTTGGTATGTCTGGAGTTCACTTGAATAAAAAATTATACACAATAGTGGTATGAAGTGGAGAAAAAAAAATAAAGGAATGATAAGAGGGACAACATCTGAGCCTTGAGTAAAATTGCAGTCAGGAAAAATATGTGATTATGTAAAAAGAGAGGGTTTGCAACGCCAATATCAGTTCACAGTGCTAGCATGCAATGCAATTGAGATCGTTTTTATGAAGGATTGGCCATACTTTTCATGTCTGAGAGGGATCCCATACAACTGGTTAAAACCTGGGTCTTAGACTGATTTCAAAATGACAAGGGTTTTGAAAATCCAAAGATATAGGATTCGTTGTGCCCGTTTGTAGTGCACAATTATGGTGCACGGTTAAAACATGTATTTCGCAACGCATATATATCAGTGGGAAAAAATGACTTGTTTGCAAAATGGAATTGTAGGATGACCATGAGATAACAATTTTGACTAATGGGCAGGGTTTAAAGAACCATAACAATGGGTTTGAGAGTTGGCAGCACATGGACATTTAACAGTTCGCAATGCCAATTTCATAACAACTTTAATTCTTCTATCAACCTTTATGCAACATGAAAATTGTCAAGGAATACCTGATATATTTGGATTTGGGCCGGTGCTTTGTGAATTGGAGATGGTATTAGAAAAAAGGCATCCAATCTTGAACAATCATTTTCAGCCAGTTCTCAACGCCAGTCTACAATGTCAATTTCAAATTCCAGTAGTGCTCTTCAAGGAAATTGTTAGAGTTTTTTCCTTGACATAATCTTTGAAAATAAAACTGAATGAAATCACTGGAGACAATGAAATTCCCCCTGACATGTTTCCAAATTGAAATAATGAAATATAAGTGCATGAGGTACTTCTTAGTAGATTGCAAACGTTTAGGTGAGGTGGCAACAAATAGATATGACCTATAACTTGACCTCTAAACGGTTAGAAAGTGACATAATGGAAACTTGTGTACACATTTGAGACAAGAGATATCATGATGATGATGTTTTAGAACAAGTGTGTGACCCATGTGGACCCTTATTCTTATGATGATGAATAATACCATGACACTAAGGCTCTAAACCAAGACTAAAGAAATACTATGATTATAGAAAAAAACAAAAATTTGAGTTATGACATGAAATATAACCCAAAGCCTAAGAATTAAAGACCCTATGACTCAAAACAAGACAAAACCAAAGTGTTTTGACCTCGACACATCCTATGTGCTAAGAGGGTGATCAATCCGATTGTCTCATCCAAGTCTTGAGATGTGCCTCCTGTTATCCACAAATTTGGTCACTGTGATGATGTCATGATGATATCATGATGATAGAAAATCAAGCTCTTTACAAAGAACACTTTCCTGAGAAAAGTTACAGTTGTCTTCTTCCAGAACTCATACTTTGAAACATGTTCGCAGGCTGCTTATATATTCACCTGCGGGAATGCAAGTTTCTCATAGTCTACCTTAAGCTAAGGTGCGAACTTCTTGCACTGTACTCATGATTAGGGTGCGAACATGCTCTTAAAGAGGAAAAAGATAAAGATCTCGAACCTTCTATAAGGGAATCTTCTAGAAGGGTGAGTTGGCTTTCGAGTGGTTACTCAAGTACTGTCATTCCAGATATCTTGTGATCATTCCCTATCCAAGTAACTAATCTATCTCTTCCTATATATTGAGGAGATTGCTCATGGAAAGGGTTAATAAGAAAGGAATTTCAGCAAGTTAGCAAGAGATTGATTAGAGAAGTAGTGCAAGACAGTATGGAGAACTGATGCTACAACAGCAAGGCCATCACATGTAGTTGATTTTCTTCAGGCATGAGCAAGTGTGTGTGTCAGAGCTAAAAGCCATCGAAAGGAGACCTATGACATCAAGGCTCAGGTTGTAAGTTTCTCTTTCAATTAATATGATACAATGATATATTTCTTTCCCATAAAGTGAGATCTACTTTATTACATAATTCCTTGATCTTATGTATAGTTTAGCTATTGGACATATTACGTGCTTTCACTTTGGTTGGTTTGTGCTGTTTTGATCTTGACCGCGCAAGAGCACTGAAGCGAAGCAAGGAACAACAGAGACCAAGGAAGCGATTACAAGGTACTTATCCTCTTCTCACTTCCAATTTAATTCAATAGTTAGAT